>PVKP010015856.1:16351-49574 GCA_004027715.1 Plecturocebus donacophilus | reverse complement strand
TGAACTCAGACCTGGAACAACTAGACTTAACAAATATTTACAGAACTCTCCTCCCACAAATCCACAAAACATACATTTTTCTCAGTATCACATTATACCTATTTTAAAAGTGACCACATAACTGGAAGTAAATCACTCCCCAGCAATTGCATAGCATTTCACAGGTTTAAATAAAATATTTGTTGTCTGCTTATTTGTTATTTTCATCTCCTATTCCTTCCTGTCTCCATTGTTAAACACAATTATTGGCATAAAAGAGGTTTTTAATCCCCATTTTTAGACTGTATTCTAGCCTGGGCAATAAAACAAGAATCCCATTCTCTCTCCCTCTTTCTCTTCCTCCTTCTTTCTCTCTTTCATTCTTATTTTTTCTTTCTTTTGCTGTTTCTTTCTTTCTCCTTTTCTCTTTTTCTAAAATCTCTTCCTCTTTCTTTCTCTTTCATTCTTTTTTCTTTCTTTTGCAGTTTCTTTCTTTCTCCTTTTCTCAAAAAAAAAAAAAAGAAAGCAACAGTCCCTGCCCACTTTTTCCCATTCCCAGTCACATACCTAGAATAAACTCTTTTAACTATTAATGTTTTTAGTTTTTCCGGAAAATACTTCCAACATCAAAGTAAGATGCCTACACCACTTTTCTTCATTCATTTTTCTTAGACTTTAGCCATTACAGTACTTCCTGCAGGGGGTGCTGGGTGGGGAAGATTTAGCTCTCTCACACAAAAATCTTGCTCCCCTTCCTTCTACTTGGAATATGGTTATCTACTACTAGTGGACCTCCAAGAGGCTTGCGTTCTTGTAAGCAACATAATTTTTAGTTGGGTAAATGCTGTGTGGCTGAAGTCTACATTTCTCATTTTCCCTTTCCTCCTTTCACTAACAATGGAACTGAGCATGATTGTCTATAGAAAATGTGGGTCAGTAACACAACCCTGGGAAAGACCAGCTTGGTTATTTCTACTGTGTGAAATAGGACCAGGTCCCATAAGACTATCAGTCTTAATGAGGAATTGCAGAGGCAATGTTTGTTTTTACAGAAGTCAGAGACAAGCCAGAGACTGCTGATACTTCTCTTAGGAGAGTAGAAAGTGAGTCCTTGCTGGAATAGGAGCAAGAATTGGTTTACAATTGTTACCTCAAAAATCTGTCAGTAGCTGCCTGGGGACAGTCAGGGTCTCACATTTGTTGTAGCATCTGTTCCATTGCAGCTAGCTATAGCCAAGACTTAAGTTCAGTCTAGTGTGGTATCTTAGTCTGTTTAGTGTTGCTATAGAAAAATACCTGAGGCTGGGTAATTTATAATGGTAAGAGATTCTGCAAACTGTGCAAGAAGCATGGTACTGGTAACTGGTGAGAGCCTCAGGCTAATTCAACGTATGTGGAAGGCAAAGTGTTGCCAGTGTGTGCAGAGATTATATTGTGAGAGAGAATGTGAGAGGGGATGCTGAGGCTACACTCATTTTAACAACCAGCCCTCATGGAAACTAACAGGACAAGAACTTACCACCCACCACAGGAAGGGCATTAATCTATTTATGAGGTGTCTACCCCCATCACCCAAACACCTCCCATTAGGCCTCTGCCTCCAACATTGAGATCAAATTTTAATACAAGGGTTGATGGGACAAATATACAAAGATAAGTGATGAGTACACACCTATGGGGCATTTCCTGAAAGGGAAGAAATGGTTCCTCTCTGGTCTCTTTCCCTTTCCTACTGGCTGGAGTATCAATGTCAGTGTGGTAGGAGTTAGAGCAGCCATTTGGACAAATTGATTTTGCTACTTATTGAGAATAACAGAGCTATAAGTCGGAAGGAGTCTAGGGCCCATATCTTAACTACGGTTTGCAGTGTAATTTAAATAGTATATGTATCTCTTTGTAATTTAAGTAATATACTTATCCCTTTATGTCTTATTCCTTCAGGTAAAGACATTATAGCCATGCATTTCTTGCTGACAATGTTAATTGCCTACTTGATAGTCATTTTCTCTACTTCTTTCTTGCTGTAAAATTTCCAGCCTTAGGTAAGATACTTGCTTTTCTAACTTTCCTGAGAGCTACAGGTAGCCATGGACATAAGATTTTCTTTTTGAGACAGGGTCTTATTTTGTTGACCAGGCTCTACTGCAGTGGCAATTTCATGGCTCACTGAAGCCTTGATCTCCTGGGCTCCAGCAATCCTCCTGACTCAGCCTCCCAAGTGGCTGGGACCATTTGCATATGCCACCACACCTGGCTAATTTTATTTTTGTATAGTTTTGGCATATGACAGAGAACACATTTTTAGCCTTGCTGCCTCCATCCAACATCTGGAGTTGTAGCAATTGTATTATGACTCTGGGGAAAATACCAGCGGAATTTCAAAGGCACTGGCTCAGTCATAAGAGAGTCTGAAACAATTGCCAAGAGTATCTGCATCCCAGACTTATTTTTTCTGAGGTTGATTGTTTTACGTTCTGTAATCCTCCTAAGGTTGATTATTTTATGTTCTGTAATCCTCATGAAGATCTCTACACTTTATCAATTCTACAAGTTGAAAACCTCCTAATGGAGTTTATATGGTCAAGATCCACCACATTTGTCTGCATGACATATATGTTAGTTTGAACAATTTTGTAGTTTTAACTTTTTTTTCTTCCCTACCCATCTTGTCTTCCTTTGTTGCCTCCTTGAGTTGTCCCAGATTATAGACCTGGTTCTCAATGGGACTATTAATATTCCCTGGCAGACACTTAAAACATCTGTGGGGGTGTTTTTAAATTTTCTCAGTAACTGGGCATTGCTACAGTATTTAGTGGGTAGGGTCCAGGGATTCTAGAAATTCTGAAATGCGTAGTGAAGAATTGTTCTTCATCTTACATCACATCTCAGTGTCCTCTTAGACATTATGTAGGTAAAAGCTTGTTCATAATTATTTGAGCCTAGAAATAATTATTTACTTATACAATACAAAGTATATTTTATATGATTTTAATATGTAGCAAGTTTTTGAAAATATGTAGAAGACACCCAGGTAAATTGAGAAAAGATTGAAATTTTTTTATTAGCAACTTTTCGGAGAATTGCTCACTGTTTTGAAAATTAATGTCACCACACAGCAATAATGGTTGTGATATTTGTTTTACCAATACAGGATGCTTGTGTCAGCCTTCATTTTTGGTTGTCACATTCTTCTTGATTTTATAGCTATGCACAAAAACTATTAAGTCCTTATTTCAGAATGTCAAAAAAAAAATAGTGTTGATAGCATTCAGTTAAATACTGCTTAACTTCCCCTAAACCCAGACTTCTTTATAAGTGGGTGTACACGTCTACTTTATCTTCTTGAACAGTTATAGCTAAGTGTTTACATACTGAAATACATATTATTTCACTTATTTTATTGTTTATTTCTGTTTCAGTTAGGATAATGTATTTATTTATTTACCTGAAAATATCTGTGCAGGTAATTTAGCTATACATTACGTTTCTGGAGAGCAAAAAGAGTTATCTTTAAAAAAAAAAATCAAAGGGGAGCATACTGATTATTACTGAGTTAAGGTCCAGCAGAATATAGTTGTCATACTCTAAAGAGCAGTTCACAAATTACAGAGGGTTGGGCAAGATTTAGGGAACCAATGAGGGATGGTGAGTCTTTCAGGTATTGACTGTGGAGGGAAGCCCTTACTCCTCCTAGGCCTCAGTGGGCTGATGGGAGCTGTGGCCAGAACTGGGTGGGAACTATAGCAGAGAGAGAGGCTTCCTTATGGAAGCTGTGATTTCTAGTGAAGCCTCTGGTCACTGTCCCACCTTCCCTGGCAGGGAGGGAGCCAAGGAATAAATCCCCTGTCTTCTTTCTCTTCTTTCCTTGGATTATGTGATGACATTTCACCAAAAGGGAAACCAAAAGAGAATCTGAAAAGGAAAAATGGTCTACCATTACTGTTTCTTAGCCTCCCAAGGCACAGAGCAGAGAATAGAGGACAGCGTGAATTTGAGGACCAAAGGAGAGTATCCAGACATGGGATGTTGTGTCTGATTTAGTCTGAGAATCACTATTCCAAAGGACAGCAGTAATGTCTCCATTTTTTGCCTCTCTCTACAGATATATCCTTCCTGTAGCCTTCCTATAGCTTGCTCTAGTCTGAATTAGTGTTTGGACAGAAGGCTGAGAGTTGCCATAATTTCTTTCATAATTCTTTTGAATTGGAGCCTCTGTTTTCTTATCTGCCACCTTTGTAGGAAATAGTGTGGATAAATTTTCTGATTCTATGTGGGGCTAAAATTTTCCTCATTTTAATGGGAAAATTGGCTGGGCATAGAATTCCAGGTTGAAATCATTCTCCCTTAGAACTTGGAACATATTACTCCACTATCTTCTAGCTTCTAGTGTTGCTAATGAAAAATATGCAGTCTTGTTTTGTTCATTTTAAAATAAGTTTTGTTTTGAATGGACACATAATGATACATATTTATGGGACACATGATGTTTCAGTATATAAGCACAGTGTGTAATGATCGAATCAGAACAATTAGCATATCCATCACCACAAACTCTTGTTGTTTCTTTGTGGTGAAAAAATTAAAAATCCTCTCTTCTAGCTATTTTGAAATATATAATACGTTACTGTTGACTGTGGCAAAAGTAGACAAATAGGATTACATCAAATTAAAAAGCTTCTGCACAGCAAATGAAACAACAGAGTGAAGAGACAAGTTACAGCATGAGAGAAATTATTCACAAACTATGCAGCTGACAACAGTTTAATATCCAGGATATGCAAGGAACTCCAACAATTCAATAACAACAACAACAACAACAAAAAAAACCCCCAAATAATCTAATTTAAAAATGGGCGAACAATCTGAATAGGCATTTCTCAAGACATATAGATTTGAAAAAAAATGTTCAGTATCACTAATTATCAGGGAAATGCAAATCAAAACCACAGTGAGCTATTACTTCACCCCAGTTAGAACGGCTGTTATCAATTAGATGAAAGATAACAAATGCTGGCAAAGATGTGGAGAAAGGTGAACTCTTATACGCTGTTGGTGGGAGTGTAAATTGGCACAGCCATATGGAAAACTGAATATGAGTCCTGCAAAAAATTAAAAATAGGACTACCATGTGATTCAGTAATCCACTACTGGGTATCTATTCAAAGGAAATGAAATTCATGTGTTGAAGATATATATATATATATATATATATATATATATATATATATATTTCCATGTTTACTGCAGCACTGTACACAATAGTCAAGATATGGAAATCAACTTAAGTGTCTATCATTGGATGAATGGATAAAGAAAATATGGTGTATATACTCATACCATTACTATTTAACTATGAAAAGGACTACTATTTATAAAAGAGAATGAAATTCTGTCATTGGTGACAACATGGATGAACCTAGAGGACAATATGTTAAGTGAAATAAACCAAGCACAGAAGGAGAAATACTGCACGATCTCATTCATGCGGAATCTAAAAAAGTTGATCTCTAGAAGTAGAGAGTATAATAGTGGTTACTATTGTAGGGCTGGGAAGAGTAGTGGGTACAGGGGTTTAGAGATAGGTTAGTGGACAGGCACAATATTACAGTTTTATAGGAGAAATAAATCCTGATGTTCTATTGCATAGTAGGGTGACTAGGTTGACTATATAGTCCATTTATTTTAAAATAACTTGTATTTTTTCTTTCTTAAATGTTTTAATGTTCTTTATCCTTGGGTGTTCTAAAATCTTACAATTGCCTTTAGCTTAAAAAAATTTATTATGGCTGTGCACAGTGTCTCACACTAGCAATCAGAGCACTTTGGGAGAATGACAGGAGAGTTGCTTGAGGCCAGGAGTTTGAGACCAGCCTGGACAACAAAGTGAAACCCTGACTCTACAAAAAAATAAAAAGTAAAAAAATGAGCTAGGCATGGTGGCACATGCCTGTAGTCCCAGCTACTTGGAAAACTGAGGCGGATGATCACTTGAACCAGGAGCTGAAATCTGCAGTGGGCTATGATTACACTCCTGCAATCCAGTCTGGGTAACAGAGCAAGACTGTTTTGGAAGAAAAAAATGTTGTGCTAGGCATTTGTTGGTGACAATCTAGAGATAGGAGCATGTTCTTCCAACTTTTGGCTAGTCTCTTACATTTTGTGAACTTGGGATGGTAGGAAGTTGAGAGGTAAAAGGGGTTTGCTTTTCTTTAGGGTGAGGCAGCTCCTTGAAGTTATCCTACTGTTTTTGTTAGTGCACTTATAAATCCGAGCATGTTCTGTTTGTGTGAATTTTCTGATCATCCTCTTAAGATTGTTTGTTATTGACAAAGAGGTGTTTTTATCTGCCTTTTGACTTTAGTGGAGGTATACAGAGGTATAAAATTTGCTCTGGAGAGTCATTATACGGTTGGTCCTCCACATTCATGGGATCCAGGGATTCAACCAACTGCAGATTGAAGATATTTGGGGAAGAAATTACAAATAAAATTACAAATAAAAAACAAGACAGTATAGTAATGGTTTACATAACATTTTTATTGTATTAGGTATTATAAGTAATATGGAGAAGATTTAAAATATACAGGAGAATATTATATGTAAATACTATGCCATTTTATATAAGGTCCCCAAGCATTCATGGATTTCAGTATTCAAGGGGGTCCTAGAACCTATCCCTCATGGATGACAAAGGATGACTATAATATTATAGTCTTGTGTATAAATAAAATATTGTCTACTTATCTTTTCGTTTTTTGAGTGACTTGTTTTATCTTTGACTTCCTGTGTCTTACTGGAGCCATTAACTAGAATAAGACCTATAGGTGTTCTAAAATGACCTTGATATGATGAAATAAACAAATGACTGGAGAAAGCAATTTCAAAAGCAAATTGTAACTCATTCTGTGGCTTGTTTTTGCCTAGAGGCATAACCAGGTATTGTATACATTAAGACAGGAATAAAAAATTAAAAGGATGTCACCAAATTAATTATCTAATTCTCTTCAACAGATGGCTTCCATATTCAATTGTCTATAAAACTTTTAAGAGTCCTTTGGGGTGTTTTTCTTTAATATAATGTAAACTTTCAATTAATTAAAACCCTGCGAAATTGAAAATATTAAGCAGTTTTAGGAACAAAACAGGAAATGAAGAGTAAGAAAAGAAATCAGGAATATATTCTGAAAACTAACTTCTGAGGTTGAGAGAGACCTGAATTCTATTACGAAGTTTCTGACAGAAGTTGCCTAATTCTTTTTATATGCCTGGCCCTCAGGCCCTGTTCCCTGACCATTTCAATATGTAATGGTTTCAGTAGGTAGAACCATCTGTGTTTTTCCCCAAGGGCCAAATGCAAATTAACATTTTACTGGCAACTTATTTTTTTCTCATTAAAGATAGCTGTATGTAGCATATTTGCTTAAATACCACACTTTTTACTTGTTCTCACCAGGGACCTCACTATGTTCCCAATGTTTTCATTTATTTTAGAATTACATATTGGTGTCCAGTGGCCACACAGCAGAACAGTCTCCGTAATGTCATGAAAATATATAGTTTAAAATGTCAACTAAGTATAATGTTTTTCAAATATTAATGCTTACCAAATTCTGAGATGTTGTTCTTTAGAGAATGAAGGTTAAAAGCAAGCGATAAAACACACATGGCTTTTAGAAGAAATGAGTGTCATAGTTATAACTGACACTTGAAGTCTTAGAAGTTTGAGCTCATCTTTTTCTATTTCTGTATTTGCTCAGAGAATGTAAACAATCTGAGTAAGGTCATACAGTTTATAAATGATGGTGTGTGACTTTGAACTGAGGCTTTTGTGCCTCTAAATCCTTAGATCTTTACCTGAGGTGTTTCCCAAGGTGTCTTTCTTTTTTTCTTGCAAAATAAGAACTTTGTTTCTTGTATGAAAGCACTATTTAAAACCATTTTATTAGATTACACTGAATTTGAGAGTATGTGGGTATATTGCAGGACAAATCGTGGGCCACTGAAGCATTAATACACACAGCTAATGCCTGATGTGAAGTAACTTGAGTCTTTTTGTCATTTTCCACAGTGGCTTTATAAAGGGAGTTATTTCGGATTGTTTGGGAAACTTGTTTGAATAGGAAATCTTAAAATGTCAGGACCTCATAATTGGGATTCTGAATTCACATAAGCTATTATAGACTCTGTCTAAATGCTCAGGTGGTTATTGATCTTGATTGCAAGTCTCTGCCCTTGGGGGCTGTGTACTCAGGGCTTCCCACTTTCCCAAAGTAACATTGAATCTGGTTATGGCAAGTTACCATCATTTAATAAATAACTCAACCTGAATTTCTCTTTTACTTTTACTTTTTTACTTTTTACTATTTACTGTTTTTTTGTTTATTACTCATACATCTCCAGACCTGTAATACATTTTTTCTGAATGCAGAAATGCCTATAGTAAAGTATTTGGAAAGTATAAAAACATAAAAAGAAATAGAGGGAGAGAAATGTGTGAACGGACCAGCCGTAATAATGAGTGCAGAGCAGTTCATCCTTATTATTATTGTTTGCATGCCTATTTTCCCCCATTAATGATGCCATGAAAACAATTTTGAATCTTGCTTTTCCCTTAGCATTGTATCCTAAATGCTTTCCTGTCCAAAAAGCTCTAATATTTCAATGGTTATATATTCTTTCCTCATATCATAATTTGTACCATGATGACTGTCTGCAAAACCCTTATGAGGAGAGGAGGGATGGATTTCACAATATTTCTAGACTGGGAATATTAAATTAGGAGTGTATACCTTTTGAGACTTGTAACATACTGAATAATTCTCCGGAACAAGTGAGCTGATACATATAATACTAAGAATAGTTTGTAAGAATATACACCTCAGTGCAGCATTGCTAATCTTAAAATCATATTAAAATTGTCTTTGTAAAGTTGGCTTGTTTCATTTTTTAACAAAAACGTATGCAGTGCTTACTATGCTTTATCGAGAATTTGTTGGATGTCTTTGTATATTTCATGAACACAAAGGATATCTTGTTTTACTTTGTATCTTTACTTTTTTTTTAATGTCAGTTAAAATGTCCACTTGGCATACTTTTTTTAGCCATTGTTGGGCCCCAGTATGGTGAGGGCTCTTATGAAGCAAGCGAGTAGCTAAGACTTCAAAGTTTTGAGGTGCGTGTTAACTTGTAAGTAGAGGTCTGGGTGTTCCGGGAAGATTAGTGGCAGAAAGAGGAGTTTGGTGGCATTTTAGTAGTGTAGGGAACCACACTGCTAAAGTGAGGTGGTGAAGGTAAAGATGGACAAGATGGAGAAGAAAGAAAAAGATTGGAAGAAAGATTTCAGAAATAGAATGAGAAGCAAGCAAGACCAAATGAGGAGGATTTAGAGATTATTCCTAGAGTTTTGCTGATGCCACTGGTGGGATGGGGATGCCATTAGCAAGATGTGAAACACGTGAGAAAAAAGAGATTTGGGGATATTCCAATGAGGCTTATGTTAGCTCTGAACAGAAAGCATTTCTAATAGTAGCTTAAACCACTGGACTTACTTCACCAGAACACAGGGACTGGGATGTTGGCTCAGTAAACACCATCATAAAGCACCCTATGCCTATTTTCCTGCTCTTCCATCCCTAGCACAAGGCTTTTGCTTTTATGATTGCAACTGCCTGCAAAGGTATCTATGTTCCAGGCAGAAGGAAAGGGGGAAGGGGCCATGGGCTCCATCATAGAGAAACTTTGTTATGGTCAGGGAGCACCCCTCCCCACACCTCAACTTCTTTTTACATCTTACTGGCAAACTGTAACTGTAAGGAAGACTGGGATATTAATATTTGTATGACTAGTCTCTGTCCTGGAGGAAAAGAGAAAAGAAGGGATTTGGAATGAGAGTTAAGTAACCAAAAATATGCAAACAAGGAGGTAGATAATAAATTTAATTTTGACCATGTTTGTAGAAGAGACTTATGCAATAGAAAATAGTGCCTAGAATTTAAAAGAAGTTGTCAGGGCTTGAGATAGATGTAGATGCAGTCTGCATTCATTTCCTATTCAGTCGTATGTCTAAAGGACTTAAAAATTTCTGTTTCTAGGCTTTTCCTGCTGTTTCCATGGCTTCTCTTGTTTTCTAAATTCCATTCATTAGGTCTTATTTCACATTCTTCTTTCGAGATCATACTTTGCCCCTACCAGCCACAAGGTCAGATTCTCCATGACATCCTACCATCCCTGTCAGATTTGCCACTGTTATTTTTTAATTCCCCTCAGAGTTTTCTTGGGTGTGCTTATAGTGTGAATGGAAGGACACTATTTGTGTTTGGAAGTTGAATTCCAGAGTTTAATTTATTAGAGGTATGACAGTTACCACATTTTTCAGCCTTTCTCTGTATGTATCTTTTTGTATCAAGGAATGGGTTGCTATTAGGATAAAAAAATTAACATGTGTTTAGTACCTCTCACTTCCAGTGGCTGCTCCCTTCCTTTCTTCATGTCCACAATTTGATGTAAGAAGAATTGGCTTCCAGGCAGAATACTGCTAAGGAATATTACTGCTGACACTAAAGAAATGATCCCTCCAGGAAAGTAGCAACCCCTTTTTCTGGGGTCTTGCTTTTTCTCCCATCAGTGTACTTCTCCCACCCTGACTACAGCAGATGGGGATCAAATCACACTTTAAAAAGCTTTCAGACTCTGCCACAAACTGTGTCCTTTCCAGGGAGAAAAGCTTTTAAATAATTGAAGGCTTTTATGGGTTCTATTTGTATGGGTTATATTTTCATATATAACAAGTCAGTAAACATCTAATTTTTTAGGTCTCACACAAACACAGTGATATCCCTTTATACTATGATTTTCAAGGACGTGATTCCTTTTTGAATTAAACTAAGTGGTGTCTAACAGCTATAGAGCTGAAACAGTGTCTTCATGTTAGTGAGAGTACCTGTTCCTAGGGTCGACTCAGCATTTCCTTTATACCAAACACTTTTGGAAGACTATCACCTTAAGTGTTTATCTATGGAAGCTTTTGCTCTCTGCTCATACTTGAAGCTAAATTGTCTATCATTGTTTTGCATACTACTTATCTGCAACAATAATAAGTGTTAGTCCTGAGGTTGCTCATGGGAGTCTTTCTTGTCCTTGCATGTGTGCAGCACACCTTGTTCTGGCACAGCTAGGCAACATGATACCTGGTGAGATGTTTGGTGATATTCTATTGTAAATGTGGATGGTGTCTTTACATTGACACCTCTGTGACTCAAGTTTCTCTCCACTACCTTTTCTGTTCATCTGCTTCCTCCTCTTTGACTTTTTCATTATTGAACACTGTCAGTAGAGGGCAGATGAAGGCAAGACCTTCATTTCTTTCTTTTTTTTTCCAGGACAAGATTTTACTCTGTCACCCAGGCTGGAGCTTAGTGGCATGATCACGGCTCACTGCAGCCTCAACCTCCAGGGCTCAAGTGATTCTTCCATCTTGCTTCCCAAGTAGCTGGGAAGCTGGGACTACAGGCACAAGTCACTCACTACTCTTGGCTAATTTTTGTATTTTTTGTAGCGACCAGGTTTCACTATGTTACCTAGGCTGGTCTCAAACTCCTGGCCTCAGGTGATACACCTGCCTCAGTCTCCTAAAGTGCTGAGATCAAAGGCATGAGCCACCACACCTGGCTAAGACCTTCATTTCTGGCAGCTCCAAGGACATTGCTCCAGCAGTTACTATGGTCTGGAATCTGTTGATGTTGATCAATTGTGGTGGGCTCCTTGAAGGAAGGACAGGGCTGGGGTTTTCTATGAGTGATTCCTCACAGTACAAGGAGCTTCTGGGACTTTGCCTTGGGCTCCAAATAAGAGAATGCTTGCAAAGCACTGAAGCTTTGGCATGTAATACATGCCCCTCTACCTTTTCTCCTGCTCCCTTCTCCACATCCCCTTTTTGTTCCTGCCTATCTTCAAGATTTAAATATATGCCTATCTTCAAGATTTAAACAGTTATATGCATATACATTTATTTGTAACTTTTGGATCTAGTCAGAAAAAAAAAATATATCACCAAGTAGTTCAATAGGGGGATTTGGTATAGGGAATTAATTACAAAGGTATTGAAAAAGCTAAAAGAGCAAATAGGTTATCTGTTATGTAATTCAGAAGGTACCAACTGCAGGTAGCCATTACCACCCTTTGGGCTAAAGGAACAAAGTGGGGAGTTGTTATCAGAGCCAACAAGGGAGCTGCCTGTTGGGAACTCAGCTATAGCACAGGAACTTCTTGGTGAGAGCAGAACTGAGGATCTGGGCCACCTAGGGGTAATTGGAACCGTTGGAGGGGGCACCCCACAGGGGGCTGGAATAATGGAGGATGTGGCCACTCTGCAAATGCCATATGGAGTAGAGGAGGTAGAGGAAGAAATACCCTGACCTTTCTCGTCCTTGTTTATCTGATCCCCTGCTAGTCTCTCATTAGTCTATTGACATCAGAAGCCAGCTGTCTAGGACTGTAGTTTGTAGGGTTCAATCATGTGAAGTGGAAGGGAGGAGAATAAATGGAAGACCAAACAGAGGACTGGCACAGAGGCCAAGGCCTTTTCCTTAACTGTGGTTCCTATGATTATAGTCATGCATTGTTTTCCTAATGCAAGTCACTTCCCTAAGCACTTCCTGTCATTTCCATTTTAGATATTTTTATGGTGGATTTTTGGAGTGGAGATTGCAAAGCAGTCTGCATGTAGGATTCTGCAGTAGCCTCCTAAATTTGTTTTCCTGCTTCCATCCTTACCACCCCCAACCCTTATTTGTTCTCTATATGTAGTCAGAATGATTCCTTTTAAACGGAAATCAGATTGCTTCTCTGTTTAGTACCTCCAGTGGGTTCCATTTCACTGCCAGTAAAGTGAAAGTGTTTATAGTGGCCCACCAGACCCTACACGATCTGTCCTCCCACCTCTCCCCCTTGCTCTCTCTGCTCCAGCTAAACTTGCCTCCTTGCTGTTCCTGGAGCCTTCAGGCATGTTACTATGTCTGCCTTTGTGCTTACTGTTCTCTGTACTGTAATGCTTCTTCCCCAGGCATCCCTCCTTTGCCTCTAATTAACCATTAACAGTGAGGCTCTCCCTGACCTCCCTAAAGTTGCGCACACGCGCATGCACACACACACACACACACACACACACACACTCACACTCCTACCCATCTGTAAGCTTTCTACTTTCCTTCCCTGTTTTGCACTAATTAACCCATGATATACTATGTAACACCAGACCTTTATCCTCCCCATACACACATAAATGTAAGCTGCATGAAGGCAGGAATTTTTAAAATTCTTCTGTTAGTTTTGTTGGTAAAGCAACGCCTAGTACATGTTGTAGTTGAATGAATGGCTCAATTCAGGCATCATTGAATGACTTCCTAGATCTCCTAGGTAGAGTCCTTCCTAGATTTTTAAGATTTCGTTCCCCTAATCTTTTTCAGTTGTGTTAATTGTATTTAATGTGACAGCAATAATTTATCAACTTGCTTTTAATGAGTCTTTCCAAAATGTTTAACAATTTTTAATAGAAAAAAAAACTTTTTCACTGAAATTTTTGAGTCAGTAAAGACTACTGGATTCAAATTACAGTTCTGCTGCTTATTAGCTTGCATGGCCATGGCTTACGTATGCCTCGGTTTCCTGGTTTGTATATAGGAGTGATAATAGTACCCATGTCTGTGTGGCTATGAGTATTACATTGATGCATGAAAGATACTTTAAATAATCTGTACAGTAAGGGCTCTGATATGGTTTGACTGTGTCCCCACCCAAATCTCATCTTGAACTATAGCTCCCATAATTCCTGTGTGTCGTGGGAGGGATCTGGGGGGAGGTAATTGAATCATGGGGTTGAGTCTTTTCCATGCTGTTCTCGTGATAGTGAATAAATCCCATGAGATCTGAAGGGTTTATAAAGAAGTGTTCCCTGCACACGCTCTCTTGCCTGTTGCCATATAAGATGTACCTTTGTTCTTGCTTCATCTTCCGCCATAATTGTGAGGCCTCCCCAGCCATATGGAACTAGGAGTTCAATAACCCTCTTTTTCTTGATAAATTACCCAGTCTTGGATATGTCTTCATTAGCAGCATAAGCACAGACTAATACACGTTCATTAAGTCTTAGCTATTAATTTTAGTATTGGTTTACATGCGGAGACAAGGAAGAACACACCCCTCAGGCTTCCTGCTGTGGGAAGCATAATTGACTGATAGCTGAACTGCTGCTCCTCTGAGTCCACCTTCACTATGAGACCATGCTTTCTGTGGACTTTTCTGAGCCAGTGATCGGGCACAGAAGGGACAGCTAGACCCATTCCTGTCCTCTGTTGGGTGATTTTAAGCTCAAGGACTCCTCACTGGCCCAGTTGAATGTCCCTGGGGACTGCACTGTAGTACAGTCCCTCTTTCTTCCCTCTTTACTTGTAGACATCACTCCTGCACCTTGTTCTGAGAATGTTCCCTGCCGTCTCCTGTTCCCTACTCCAAGATATCTTTTACATATTTAATTTTATGTTGGTGTCTGCTTCTTGGCAACCCAAACGAATGCACATGACATTGAAATATTAGTAATTATAACTCATTATAGTGATAAGTAACTGACATATATGAGTTGAGAAACACAACTATCTTATTGTAGGCATACAACTTAGCTGGTCTTAGTGGGAGCAGAGATACTTGGCCAGTGCTCACTAGCTGCCATAAGCTGGGCAGGGTAAGTATATTGTCAGGGTGAACAGAGAACATCAACTAAACTGGGTTGTAAGGCAGGAAGGCCAGCCCCTTAAACTCTGGTAGTAGGCACAGGGACAATGCCAGTGTCATAGAGGGGCTGGTAACTGGGGCGTTATTTTGATCAGGGTGTAATGAATCCATGATGGAAGATTATATGGCCTTGTGGGCTCAAAGCCCTTAGCTGCAACCTGCTTCTCTCTCTAGGAGAGTACTAGAAGCTGTAGGGTGGGAATGGGGGACCCCAGAGTTCCCTACAGAGAAAGCATCAGGTTAGGGGAAGAAAGAGTTGAGTTCTCCCAGCTCCCCCCTTTCCAGAGAAGTTAATCCTTTTGGTTAAGCACCTCCAAAAAGAGAGAGAGATACAGATATTGCCAACAAAATAATAAAATGTGCCTCCCTGCCCCAAGGAAGGCATCACCAAAGTAGGGGGTAGTTGGAGCACACCCCACCAGAATCTATAATTGCTTTAGGAGGGCTTCAATCTCCTGCAACCCAGTGCTCTGGGGAGGGCAGATGTCCTCCCTTAGGAGGTGATCTGACTTGGCAGGGCTGAGAAGTCCATGTCTGCAATGGAGGAGAAGTTTTTATCCTCTGAAAGGAGGCCGTTGGGGAGTCCCTGGGCCCCCAGTGGAGCAGGAGCTAGGTCGGGGGGCCTCTGGGCCACTGTCACTAGGCGAGTTATAGCCTCAGGGTACTCCCCATCAACGTGAGCTCAGTTGTATGGGAGGCCATGGGTATGCCCTGGTTCAGCAGCTGCTGAAACTCAGAGTTGTTGATGGATGCTAGGTCTGTGAACACGGCTGGGTCTGTGCTATTGCCAAGCAAGGCACCCAGGTCTTCATCAAATTGCAGCTGCAGCAGGGCTTCTGACAGCATTCCTTCCCCAGCCAGGGCAGATGGGCCCACAGCCTGAGGAAGGCCTGAGGTTAGGACTGGGCCAGGAGCTGTGGCCTGGGCCAGAGTTGATGCCATGGCTGGGGCAGGGGCTGGAGCCTGGGCCGGGACTAGGGGAGGGGCTGGGGCCAAGGCTGAGGCCTGGCTTGGGAATGCCCAGAAGGAAACACCATGGTGGGAAACTCATCATAGTTGATGGCGCTCAGGGATGATGTAAAGTGATAGGACTAGGGGGCTGGCTTGGGGACAGGGTTTTCACTGGCCATTATTGGAACTTCTTCTGAGAAATTGTATTGGCTTTTTAAATTGAAAGCTCCTTGAATGCAAAAACCCAATCAAATGCCTCTTTTATAGCAGCCATAGCAGCTGGCTACGCTAGTAAACATATAAATGCTTAATAACAATTTGTTAAATCAACATTCCTTATGCACAGACTTTGTTTTCACTTTGCTTGGAAAGTGTGAGTAGGTGATAAAGATGTTGCCAACAGCTGGGGACTGCAGAGACTGAGAAGCTCCAGAGTTTATGAACTTTGTGACTTTACTAAGGAAACGTCCTTGGAAGTGTATTGCAATGGCATTTCTGATGTCCTGAGTACAAAAATAACTACACTTTCAAATTTTCTTCTGTGCTTTAAGTATATTTTAAAAGAGGCTTGGTAAAATGCAAATTAAAATGGTTTTTGGTGATTTTTGACTAAGCAAATTAAATATAAGTGGAAAAAATAGTTTCCTCTAGATATTTTACAGATTGAGGAGAGCTTCAGAATGTTCCCACGTTCTTTGTAAAGAGAGCTTAAAAATTTTTGATACACATCAATCAGATTTGTGTTTATGAAAAATAGTGGGCAACCAACATGCTTAAGCTAATCATTGATAGAAATGCAAATTTCTGAGTTGTCTCTGGATAGTTTAGTAAGAGGCTAAGTTTAGGCTGAATTTTGCCCTTAGTCTTCAAATGAAAACTGAAGATGCAGAAGGTTGAAAGGTTTACTAATTATTCGTTAACTTGCCGGGGACTTTGTAAAGCAAGTTTCATGATTTTGCATGAAAACTCTTAATAGAACATGAAAAGCTGTTCCAAGATACCTCAAGGGTATTTTTTTCTTAGTAAAGTCTTCCGAAAGATAGCTTTGTGTGTAAATCCCCAGGTTCCTAGATGTAGTTCCTCTCCCTTTCCCATCTTTCTTATCTCATGTGACTTGTTTGAAGCTGCTGGTTACTTAGGTGTCTGAAACTCTTGGGGAAAAAGTCACATACATCATGGCATTTTACACACAGATGCAAGGTATTATTAATACAATCCATTAATGTGGAAATACTTATTTTAACCTGCAGTAACCTCTGAATGAGAGAATGAAACAAAATATAATGGGGGTAAAAACACAGGCATTTGAGGCTGTGGCATATGTTTGAATTGCAGCTTTGCCACTTTCTAGCATTGATCCTTTTTAGCTTTATAAAAGTTATTTATTTTTTACTAACCAGAGACAGATACCAATAGCATCTGATCTTGAATATATTAGAGACTTTTGAGGTCCTTGGTTCTCCACTGTGAGGACACTCAGCCTAGACCTGGCCCATGGTACCCTGTAGATAAATGGGCTTTTCTCTAGGAGGTTGTGCAAGTGTTTGCCGATTTAAGGAGGGCCCAAAACCTCTTGAATATTTCCTTTTCAATTGAGGAGAGATTCAGTTTCTCCTTTCCCCATTGTTCCAGCAGTGACCTCTGAGGGCTCTGTCACAGAGGAAGGGTTTGTCTTCCTGCAACACTGCCGTACTGGGTACTTCTCTCTTGGCTGTGCTGATTACTGGGCTTGAGAGTAAGAGCATTGCTTTTATCAGAGACATTCCTAAAACTACAAGACCTTAGCTAAAAGCAAAATGTTGAGTATTCTAATAAGATTAAGACCTTAACTATAGGCAAAACATTGAGTATTATGATGAGACTTAGCTATAGGCAAGGTGTTGAGTGTTCTAATGAGATCAGGTTCAAACCTTCTGTCCTGGCAAATCACCATGCAGTTGCTCTAGAAGAGTATTTTTCTTTTGTTCCCACCTCATACTGTTGCTTTCATATAAGCATGATGTTTTATTGGCTTTGCTACATTGTTTTCAACCACATGCATTTAACAAGTGCTTTAATATATACTATCACCTTTCTAACCACTACTACTCCTATTGAGTTTTTTGTTCCTTTCCATAAGTGAAACAATTCGCATTAAGGAGATTAATATCTAAGTAAGTATGAGTTCATAGCAGTAACCAATAGGACTATGGTGGGTTGGCATTGCGGCTTCACAATTTTCTAGAGATGGGAGGTAAAGCAAATTTACTTTGGAAAATCTAAGTTTTCCCATGGCCATAAGTTTAGAATCTTTCCCATTGAAATGTTTTTAATGATTACAAGACAAAAAATCTAGTTTAAGTAGATATGGCAAAGGCTTCATATGTTTTGGCCATTTTTTGTAACAAACAAATGGTATGAGAACAATACAATAAAATGGCAAAAGATACACAGCTCAACACATAATTATCGAAGACAGTAAAAGACTCATTAGAGTTGAAATGAGTTTATCACAGAAGACAGGAGGTGAGTGTTGAGCTAGACTAGAAGAGAGGAATACAGGCTGGGCTCGGTGGCTCACACCTGTAATCCCACCACTCTGGGAGGCCAAGGCGGGAGGATTGCTTGAGCCCAGGAGTTCTAGACCAGCCTGGCTAACATGGCGAAACCCTGTCTCTAGTAAAAATATAAAAATTACCTGGGCATGGTGGCATGAGCTTGGAGTCGCATCTACTTGTTAGGTTGAGATAGGAGAATTGCTTGGACCTAGGAGGTGGAGGTTGCAGTGATTCAAGATTATGCCACTGCGCTCCAGCCTGGATGACAGAGAAAGACTCCATCTCAAAAAAGAAAAAAAAGAAAGGATGAATATGGAGAATAATGGAGAAAGAAGACAATTCAGGTGATTAGAGCTGTGGCTTTCAAACTCTAACTTGTGTAGTCACTGGTGGAATGCTTTAAATGCATCTTTTTGAACCTGCTGCCGGGCATACTGGGTCAGTAGGTTTGGTATGAGGCATAGGAATCTGCATTTTAATAAGTACTCCAGCTTTGGCTACTAGGCTATACTAAGGAACTTTTGACAGATTTGCTGCAGGATCATGCACAGCATGGCGTACTTTTATAAGGGAGTGGTGCTGGCTTAAAGATCATCTCAGAAAGTGTAAGAGCTGTTATGGTCCTTGCCACTTAATTGGCTTTAGTACTTTTGTGTTTTGTTTCCTGGTACCTCATTTTTGCATGCTCAGCCTATTCACTCTTCCTTGCTCCTTATTGAAATGTAAATAACTGGTCAGCCACTGCCTTAAAATTATTGGCTCCTGTATTTAAAGAGTTGCTACAAGATAGTCTTCTGCTTCATAACTAATATTGCAATTCCTTTATCTGTATTTATCTTTATTTGTATTATCTGTATTATCTTTTATCTTTATCTGTATTTTCATGCTGAATCTGAATATATGTGTATATATATATATATATATATATATATACACACACACATATATATATATGTGTGTCGTTCATTTAAATAATCTGAGGTGACATTCCAAACACCTCATTCTTGGCTTTAGTTTGCCTTTGTAACACCACTTTTGAAGCTAACCAAACTCAACCTAAAGTTTACTTTTGAAATTTACAAAGCATACCTGTAAAAATTTGCAAGATTTGTAAAATATTTACAATGATTTTCTTGTTATATCAGAGATTTATACCTTTTGCTTTAGGCTACAATTTAGTGTACAACCTTTCCAGCTATTTTTCTTGCACCTGGTTGTTAAATCAGTTTTATAACTTTTTATTCCTTGGAGTAGAGATGAATAAACCTTGCTTACCAGATTTTGTAGTACCTTTATCACTTAATATTTGAACATCCTTACCACTTTAATTTTAATATGGCTGAATGGAATATGTAAGATGCAATGCTTCCATTTAGTTTACCTTGCATTGCAATAAATATTTTAGAATATTAGCTATGAAGTCTTACAGATAAACAGCCAGAACTCATCAGGTTTTCTTACTCCTGATACATAGATGCTCCAGTTTTCCTTTGAGGTGATTTTAACCATTGTGTTGAATGAGGGGCTACACAGTGTTGATGAGCAATCATAATGCTATTTTGTGTTTTCTTCTCTATCCCTTCCAGTACTTTTTGACTAACCATTCCCTTTGGATGGAATCTCGGATTGGTGCATTAACTTTGGTTGGGTAATAACGTGGACAGTATATCAAGTTTTCCTATTGCTTGTAGTCCCCAAAAGACTCATTTCAATAATTCATGCCCTGTGCTATGTCATAGTTAAAAGCCCAAACTTCATTTAAAGTTGAAGACTCTCCCCTGTGCATGTGAGCCTGCTCTAGGCTGGAAGCCTGCAGTAGGATAGCTCTTGTGGAGGGCTTTTCAACCCAAGCTTGGGCCTGATGTCTGACTCTTGAGGGGACGTGGCTAGGAGAAAGGGCAGTGCCACTAAAGAGAGACTGTTGCGATGTGGCATTGGCATACTCTGGGCTTCGCAAGAGTTTGAAGTTAACTCTCTTGTGTGAATGTTTTCCAGTTTTCATTGCCATTGTTGTTGGAAGATTTCTTCCCAGGAGCCTCCAACTCTGGCTCTGTGTTGCTGGCAGTGCTGCACTTGTAGTTGGTTTCTATTTGATGTCAAACCTTTACCCACTTTCTTTTGAAATCATCTTATGCTGGACAAGAAGCTTCTTTGTGTAAGGTTTTTCTTGTAATGAGTCCTGGGTCTCCTCTTAGCACAGTCCTGGGTCACATCTTAGCACACACACAGCTGGGCCCAATAATGGGTGGAGGTAATTTGCAGAGCCACCACTCCAGGGACATGAGAGAAAGGTATTTATCACCTCAAATCTTTTATATTCATCGTCCTGCTTCTGACTGTTGGCAATACCCCCTCTTCTCCCTCATTTCTGGGATTTATGATAGAGAATGTAGGTTATTTATTTGGCTTATCAGCAGGGAGTAGTGACTAGGAAGCCTTATTTGAAATTTTAAGTCTCTCAAAAGCATCTTGATCTTGCCTGTACTATGAGCTTATAGGATGATAAAAACTTGGGGGAAAATGCAAAACAGGAGCCTTAGATTAAAATGATTTTTTAAATCTTTTTTCATTTTGATGTTGTTTCAGGCCACGTCTATTTTTTACATCCGAACTTTGCTCAGTCTCTTAAGCTTTATGTGAATCCTCCCTACTCACCCTGTCTCTGAAACTTAAATATTTGTCTGACATTTTTAATCACACCAGACTTCCTGGATTTCCGATCCTTTATCTGATGTGACTTGGGATCAGCTCTTTATTGTGTACATTATACCTGAGCCGCTGAACATAAACTACGTAACTTAGAATACATTACTATAGATGTATTTTTAAAAGAGATTTTTCCATGTATTTAATCAATATTGTTTTCTGTGCTAATATTTGAGTGCCAGTCTTCAAAAATGTTTCCTGTGCATTAATGTGATAAAACAGGATATCCCATGATATTTTTAGTTTCTCTCACAATTTGAATATTATAGATGTTTTTTGAGAAGGAAACTCTTAGAAATAAAAAGTGATTAAAAGGATATGTCCTTTAGGTGATTCATCTCCTGGAAATGAGAGTTTTATTAGGGAACAACGAATTCTGATTTTTAACATATCATTGAGTATCCCATTGGGAATCAACGGCAAGTGGGGTGTTTGTTTTAACTTTGTGAAAGGACCTGTTTACCACTAATTTTAAAGGATGAATTTTCATATGAATGTGAAATCCAACTTAGTTAAATCTGGATTGTGTTTCTGTTCCCCTAGTTCTTTGGCTCTTGCCTTGTACTTTTTTTTTTTTTGAGATGGAGTTTTGTTCTTGTTGCCCAGGCTGGAGTGCAATGGCGTGATCTCCGCTCACTGCAACCTCCGCCTCCCAGGCTCAAGCAATTCTTCTGCCTTAGCCTCCCAAGTAGCTGAAATTACAGGCATGCTCCACCATGCCTGGCTAACTTTGTATTTTTAGCAGAGAGGCGGTTTGTCCATGTTGATCAAGCTGTTCTCAAACTCCCGACCTCAGGTGATCCACCTGCCTTGGCCCCCCAAAATGCTGGGATTACAGGTGTGAGCCACTGCACCCAGTCTCTTGCTTTGTACTTAAACCCAACCTAGGAGCTTAAGTACAAACCCTGCCTAGGGGCAGTAGCTTCAGTCTCACCCCTAGGCGGGGCTTGTCCTATTCCTCATGGGGCCGTATCAGCAGCGTCTGGAAGCAGAAGGCCACAGACTCACTGTGGCTGGGACTTGTGTTTGGTCATGTGCTTACTTTGGTGCCCAGTTGCCTGGAAACTGGATTCCTACCTTACTCATCTATGATCACATCTCTGCTAGTTGTCCCAGTTTCCTTTCAGACTCAGTGTGTACTCATCTTTAATTTTTTGCTTCCATTTTTGTTGGGCCTCTCTGCTCATAATGCCTTCTAAGCTTGCTGGTCCTCACCTGGATCCTGCCTTCACGTGGAACTTTTGCCTCCTGTTGACCCCTGCCTGCCCTTTCATTGTGTAGACTCATCTCCCCTTTTCATATCTGCTGCTAGACCCATGGCCCTCTTTACCTAAAATCTCTTCGTTAACTACCTCTCCTTTGTTCTGGCTCTTGTGTTCTCATAATGTGCAATTTCAAGTCAAACATTCTCCAGTCTCTCTTGTCAGACTGCTCAGTTTTGTGGTGAAATTACCTTTCTTTTGTCAAATGTAATAATCTGGCATGATAATGTCATAGCTTCCTAAAGAGCTGGACTCACTGTTTGAGAACTTACACATGCATTGTTTGCTGTGCTGGAGTTACTGTCTATTGTCATTAAGTACTAGTACATCTCAAGTTGTGATCTCACGATTTGTTTCAAGTATCCCCTCATGCCAAAAGTTGGTTATAGCTTTTTGACAGTAGACAGTGACACCACTTAGGTCAAAGTAATAGGTCAGTCAGTCCTCCTAAACTTATCATTTTGATGCTGTTTCAGTAGCTTTTTTCCATTGTGGCAGATATATGTGTAATTAAGTCCTGTAGCTATCTCTGTCTTTATATATTGTTAAGGGGAAATTTCGTCTACTATATGCTTATATTAGGAAAGAAAAATCTCTTGTGAGGTGACTGAGTGCATGCTTTTGTCTAGCATTTGTTAAAAAATGAGAGCTATCTGGTATTCACAGAAAGCACCGCTCCTTTTAATGAAGCCTTTTGTTTTTCCAGTTTCAGTAGCCTAAGCTAATTCTGAAAATCAACACAATCTAAGTACCTTAATTATTTGAGATTAAAGCATTGTTTTCCCTTGTGTCTTCCACATTCAAATATGATTGTTTTCATTTCTTTCTGATTATAGTTCCGTTTTAAAAACATTTTCCTAGTATTGTGGTCACTGAAAGGCTTTGAAGGCTCCCTAGCTTATTTCCTTTAATTTTCCTTAGAGCAAAATCATGATTGTCCAAAACCTAAGCATTGCCTGGGCCCTTAGTGGATAGTGTAGGCAAAGGTTTTCTTTTCCTTTCTTGTTTTCTTGCTCCTTCCTTTATACCTTCTGGCTATATTTTGTGGCATAATTATCTTTGAATTTCTAGAATATATTAAAATATACCACTTTTTAATATCAACTTTTCATTTTTTATTTAACCCATGTATTGTTCACATGCTTGCAGTTTTGTCATTTGTTTTTCTTATACAGTAATGTAAGCATTTTCTACTTTGGCCTTTATAATAATGAGTTTAATGATCATTTCTATATTGTCATATTGTTGGCCAATTGGATTATTTTTTAATTTTTGATTTTTGATAAAATTTGATTTTTGATAAAAAATTTGATTTTTGATAAAAGTCAAAGCATCAAAGGCTTTGTGATGGCTAAAGTAGAAATAGGAGAAGTCGTCATATTGTCAAGGTCCTGTCACTGGATTTCAGGACAGGATTGAAACTGGCAAGAACACAGCTGCAAACCAGAACTTGAAGCAGAAGAGAATGTTCACGAGGATGGACACACAATGAACTTACTCCGTTGTACCAGATTTTTTTCATTTGCTTTTCTAGACCCACTTTCCACCCTCTTGTGTCCTGCTTTCTGCTCCAGAGGCTTACCTGTGTGGATGCTCTAGTTGAGTTTGGTTCATGGAGAGCCTAGCAAAAGTAGAGGGAGGAAAGAGAAGTCAAAATGTTCATTCCCCTCACTCTCCACTTGCAAGGGCATCTGGAGTGGGCCATGTTCCTGAGCCAAAGCTCATGCTCCTCATAAAGCAGCCACATATGTGACTATTCCTGGGGTTTCAGTAACTGCTCTTCATCTCTTCTTTTCCAGCCAAGAGTGGTAACAGTTTAGCTGCTGCTAACCCCCAGGCCAGTGTCCCATCTCTAATGGTTCTTGTTCACCCACACCTGGTAAATCATCCTTTGTAAATAAACACTCAACATTATCCCATTTTGATTGTCCCATCTCTTTCCTGTTGGGACCTTGAGTGGTCACCCTGGAACTTTCCTTAGAGTGGAAAATTCTGGATACTACCTCTAATATGAATTAGGATTTAAAAAATACAGTAGTAAACTTTGATTGCATTGACTTAGGCTGATGGTCTTCAGTTCTTCCTTCTTAGAATTGTTTTATAAGGAACAGCTGAAAATTTAAGGCAACTTTTCCTTTTCTTTAGTTACTTAATGGCATGTGGAGTGCTTCTACACTTTTTTGCATAATCAGATCTTTTGTTCTTTTTCAGCTTTGTGTTTTCTCCTACTCTTGCAGCAAAGCTTGAGGGAAATTAATGTCTTTACAGAAACCTAATAAATGCTCAGTTTTCATTTCTGTCTCTACTTTGATAAGTTGGTTTTCAAATTTATCACTACTATGTCATATTTTATACACTAAGGTATAGGTTTAAGTTGAAAGTATCCTATGGCGATACCTAGTTATTTTTCAAGTAATTCTTCCCAAGCCTTTGGCTTGGTGATATCTAATTTAGCATACATTAAACTCTGTATAATTAGATTTTTTTTTCCTGTGACTCCTACTTTTTACGACAATCTCCTTTTCTAAATTCATGACAGTACACTATAGTTTTAATGATTGCTACTTTGTAATAAATATATCAAGGGTGCTATAATGCCTTGTCTCTTCCATGCTTCTCTTTTAGGGTATTTGACAATATAATCTTTCAGATTAAGTTTTGATTTATTTTGTCAGCAATTTGATAGTTTGACTAATATTCCAAAAAATGTAGGCATTAGCTAAAAGAGAATTGACATTTTTGCCATATTTACCTATTTCATAAAGAAACATGTTCTTTCTCCATTTGAGTTATTTCTGTTTTTAGTAGTTTGTTAAATTACAGTATTATAATTTGTTACATAAACTCTTGCTCAGTTTAATCATTTTATAACTTTTGTTGTTCTTGTGGGCTTTCTTCTTACATTAATTTTTACCTAGTTAGAATAAGAGAATGCAATTTTTAAATTATGTGCGTGGCTTCTTTACTAAACATTGTTAATAGATTTTCTGTAGATATTTATTATTTCTGCAAAAGAATAGTCATTTATAGTATTTATCACTGTTTAATATCATATTCAAAATTTTTAAAAGAACATTAATGGTGGTAGTGGGCTGCTTTTTTGAAACAGGATCTCCTTGTGTTGCTCAGACTGGTCTCAAGTTCATGGGATCAGGAGATCCTCCCATCTCAGCCTCTGGAGTACCTGGGACTACAGGTGCACACCACCATGCCTGGCTCTTCTGGCTAAATTTTGTTAATTCAGCCTATCCTCAGTTTTTTCTTGCTACTTTGATGGCTCTTCTTTTTCTTGTTTAGTATTTCAGATTTCTTCAACTTGATATTTGGGGTAGGTTAGACTTTGAATTTCAGTTATTTTCCATTGAAGATTTCTTTTTTTTTTTTTTTTTTACCTTCTACCATAATACCTTCTACCATCATGTTAGCTGTCATCTCTACTCTTCCAAGTCTGTCTTCATTGTTAATTTAAAGGGCACACCTTCCTGAACAGTTTATAAGTTTACTTTAACCAAACCTGTTTGTTAAGTTGTTCTCTGGTTCCTGGATGTCTGTCTTTTTTTCCAGCCCAGCTGAAGCCTTGTTTAAGAACCAGCTCAAATCTATTTATCATCTGAAGTCTTTCTAGAGCACTCCAATCTGATATATTTTTTTGAATTCTTACAGCAGTTGTTACTTCATTTTCCAAGTAATTAAACTATGCTTTAAAAAATTATTTAATGCTGTTGGGGTGAATTTTTTAAGGTTACAGTCTTTGGGTACATGTTGAACATTTAGAAGTAGAAATATACTCTTATCTCTTACCTTTTAAGAATATTTTGTTACTTAACTATTTCTCTTTTTTCAACCTTAGTATTTAAACATAAAGGCCAGCATGGTGGCTCATGCCTGTAATCCCAGCACTTTGGAAGGCCAAGGCGAGTGGATTACTTGAGGTCAGGAGTTTGAGACCAGCCTAGTCAACATGGTGAAACCCCGTCTCTACTAAAAATACCAAAAAAAAAAAAAAAAAAAAAAATTAACTGGACGTGGTGGTGGGCACCTGTAATCCCAGCTACTTGGGAGGCAGAGAGGAGAGAATTTCTTGAACCTGGGAGGTGGAGGTTGCAGTGAGCCGAAAGTGTGCCACTGTACTCCATCCTGGGTGACAGAGATTCCATTTCATAAATAAATAAATAAATAAAATAAAGCATGGTACTTATCAATTCCTTAATTCTTTCTTGATTTACAGTAACAATTTAGTGCGGTGGTAAATAGTCAATTTTAGTAGTACTTAAAATGGCACAAACAACTAGATACCATTTGCACCTATTAAGTTAGCCAAAGTTTTGAATTCTATAATCACCAGTCATGTTACCATGAAAATAATGTCTTGTGATCAAAATTAGGTAAAACATGTTACGGACAGAACACAGGCTGGAAAGAAATATGAAACTGTTAGTAGTAGTTGTGCATGGAAAGTGAACCTTTTTTTTCCCCTTCCTAGATGGTTGTTGCCCACAACTTTTCATAGAAAATAGATGTTAGAATACCATATTGCCATTCTGCAGTTAAAGAGCAGAAATGTATTCACATAATCTGGGAAGGGAAACAAAAGTGAAGAGAAATGCATTATTTCATTATAATTAAGCTATCTTAAAAAAAAGCCAGCAGTCTCTTTCTCAGTATAAAAATTGCTTTATTTCATGGGAAAAGGGGAATTTGGGTTATACTTACAAGGATCTCACTATCTTATGGCAGTTCCCATGTTGTACTGTGATTTTTTGACTATTATAGTTTTGCCAGACACATTTTTGAATTACTTCGGTTTGTATTTGTAACCAGCATTTTAATATCTGCTTTAACATATGTGATGTTTACTTTCATTACCTTTCAGTGGTAAAGCCAGACAACAATACTGCCATCCACTCCCACAGATATTTTGGTAGGTCTCTGGTAGCACAGGCAAAGGAGGTCTAGTTGCCATTATTTAATGCAGATGGAAGACTAGACCCAGGGAAATATGCCCTTATATCTCCAACTGACTGCTGGACAGAGATGGCTGCATAAGATTAACTTATAGATAAATAGGCTTTTTCACAGTCTATATGCTGCCACATTTTTCTTGCACAGTTGATACAAGAAAAGGGCCACTTATAAGACCAGATCTCTATGCTCATACTTTTTAAAAGTTTTATTTACTATTGCACATATGTCCACATATGGGTGTCCACATATGGGTGGGGGTTTTTTACACACTTTTTATATTTGTCTATTTCCAGTTTTTTTTTTCTCTTTTTTACCTAAGACCTTGATCTTGAAAGCTGTGATTTTGCGAAAATACTTTAAAGAAAGTCCTGTTAATGGTTTTGAGGGAATTACAATATTTTAAAAAATGTTTGTTCACCATGAGGCTAGAATTTCATTAAGGGCAGAACTGATTTTTCATCCATGTATTTGACAATGCTTGGTTTGGCAAAATTGCTTTATTGGGAGAGTGATGAGTTTCTTCACAAGTACAGGCTTTGACCTCTGCTGAGATGGAAAGTTAGAATTGAGGTTTAGGTGGTTGAAATTCTATTGACAGGAATTCCAGCGACTTAATGTAAAACAGCAATTCTCTCCCTCTCCCCAGGAGAGATTGTTGAAGTACGTCCCAATTTGGGGATATAACTCAGGTCTTTTTTACTTTAAAAATGAGTTTTATTTACATGTCTCCCATTGAAATACAAGTGTGATTATAAGTTCTGATTGGAATCTCCATAATTAAAGATACTGATAGTTTTTGAAGACTGGAATATTTTTCTTTTTCATGGTACAAATGACTTAGGGTTACAGTTCCATTTGAGCAAAAAAGTCCAAATGACAGCACCAGTAATGAATAATTGTTCTTTTGCCAGTGATGTAATACAGGACTAGTTGCTTAAACCTTTCTTGATGATATAATGTTGGACTTGGTTTCCCTTTTACAGTAAGGACAGGAGCTGAATAATAACCCCAGTTGATTATGTTATTACTCCTATATATAATGCATTAGCAAAGGATAATGAATATTTTTCAACAATTTGCATATTTCAAAATTTGTAACAACTGCAAGAAAATGGATTTGGTAGCTGGGGTATCTTCAATTTTCTATCTCGTAGGTTATTCTGAGAACAAACAAGAAAAGCAAAAAGTCTCATCATAAAGCAATCTGTAGCTGCAAAATTAAAAGAAGATTCAAGATAGTTTCAAGTCCAGAAACAAAATATCTTGTTTTAGCTATAAAACAAGGCTGACTTTCTAGTAGGTCTTTGAGTTTTGCATGGCAAAAGGAGGCTGACTTTCTAGTAGGTCACTAAGTTTTGCATGGCAGTGCGTCTTCTAGCACGTTTTCTAAACTTCTCTTTCTCTTTTAGTAGCCTAATAACAGGGCTCCTTAATTTTAATTTCTCCATTAAATTAAATAAAACAATATTCTGATGTTAGACTTTCTTCCTGTTTCCACTCAAATCCTCTAGTTTTCTGTTTGTTTTTAAGTTTGGTTTGGTGACAGTCCTGTGATTGCTTTTTTATAATGATGACATTTTATAAGTACCTTATTTGTAGTTTCATGGTTTTATTACCAGAGATTTGCAGATGGAAAGCATCAGGTGATTATTTTTATTAAACAGAATGAGATTGTTTTATAGCTAAAACAGATATTTTGTTTCTGGACTTGAAACTATCTTGAACCTTCTTTTAATTTTGTAGTCTACAGATTGCTTTATGATGAGACTTTTTGCTTTTCTTGTTTGTTCTCAGAATAACCTACGAGATAGAAAATTGAAGATACCCCAGCTACCAAATCCATTTTCTTGCAGTTGTTACAAATTCAAAATATGCAAATTGTTGAAAAATATTCATTATCCTTTGCTAATGCACGATATATGGGAACAATTAAATTTCCTTTTAGTTTATTTTGGTACCTACTGTTTGCTTATTTTAAAATTGTTGCATATTCAGGAGTATTTCACTTCCTTGCAGACCTTTTGAGATCAGTAAGATTTGAATCCTTTGATTTTTTTTTTTTTAGCAGTGTCAGAATAAAGAATAGTTAATTGATTTTATGCTACATTTGTTGCAGTGTCAATGAATGGAATGCCATTTATTTTGTCCTTATTTATCTCAAAATAGAATCCTTGTTTTAAAGCTTTGACATTTATTTTGCCTTTTTATCTTGTAGCCAGACATGTACTCCTTTGGTGATTTCCTAGGGCTGAAGTCTCTCTGCAGTGTGGTGTTTGGTTAAGATCAGAGATCTTGGAGACAGACTGCCTGGGTTTGAATAGTGATTCTGCCTGTTACTTGCTGTGTCACCTTGGGCAAGCCAGTTAACCTTTCTGTGTCTAAAATTTTCTCTCCTTGGAATAGTGATCCAAAGTTTTCTCCTTGAAACTTTTCTGTCCTTGAAGCAGTAATGGTCCCTACTTGTGCTGTTTTTTAAAAAAATTTGATAGTATGCTATAAAGCATAATGAATAGTAATATAGTACACCTCATTTTATACATTAATAGGTATTTACTTTATCTCTCTTGCTCTTCTTACTGCATATCATAATGTTTGGAAAAGTGGCTGCTCTTTCGCTATTTTGAATGAGCTTGGCTTAAATAAATTATTTGATTGGTGACTTTTGAGATACAACACCATCTTTGAGGCACCATAGAAGAACTTTGTAATTAATGAAGACTTTTAAAAATAAATTTTATAAATACAGGTTCTGTTTTTACTTCTGAGCTCAATGTTTTCTTAAACGATGGCTTTTGTTATATTTTTACAGTGGTTCTAAAACACATCTAATACATGAAATGATGGAAGCTGATGGCTTAAAGTTAAAAGTGAGGTAGACTGTATAACTGTTGAACCATGTCACAAGCTTTTTGTATGCATTTTTCACATGATATCATATTTTAAAAGAAAGTCGAATCTGTTACCAGTTTATTTTAACATTTATCTTTTCTCCATAGGATAAATAAAAAGTTGATTTGACTGTGGATTTTGCACAGAAGGGTAGGACTCTGGGGAGTTGGTGTTATAATTACCTTTATATAAGACTTATTTCTAGAGAAATGGAGGGAGTCAAGATGGCCGAATAAAAACAACTCCAGTGCACAACAACCAGCAAGAGAGATGCAGAAATTCAGACATCTCCTAGCTCCAACTGAGGTACCAGATGCTTTTCAGCAGGTCTGGTCCTACGGTGAGCAAAGCCCAGGCAAGGCAGACCGAGACGGGGAGGGGTGCCACTTCACCCAGAAAGTGCATCTGACCGGTGGGTCGGAGGCTCCCCCTCTGGCACTCCAGTCCAGATATAGCACTTCCCCAAAGCCTCAGCAATACACAGAAGAGGGGATCTTTGGCAGTCAAGCACTGGGAATTACAAGTGCAGAGTTGAGTAATAATCCAGAACAGTGTCCTGGATTGGTGCACAGATCTAAGCAAATGCATAAAGCCGTAAGTTGGCAGGGAGAGCTTGCAGACGAGCTATCGCCCCCTCTCTCTGCCCAGAGAAAGAGGGAGCTGAAAGTGGGAGGACAGATAAAGCAGCTGGGCAGGCCACCCCCATTGACCAGAGAGAGGGAGCTGGAAATGGGAAGATAAGCAGTGCGGCTAGGTGGGTCCCTACCCTCCCCCACAAACCCCAGAGGGCTGAAGCACTAACTCTGGCAGGTTGCACAGCCAGTGCCACAGTCTGAGCTGAACCCTGAATGATCCAGCCCTGTGGAGGAAGGTCATAGCCCATGATTAAAGGGGTGGGACTAGGCCTCAGGTTTTAACAAAAAACACAGGAAGCCTATGTAGCAAATGGGTGCCGCTCTTGATCACCCAGCAGCACCTCCAGGTCAATGGAAGAGGCGGGCCTAATCTCCCAGTATAAACAAAAAAGACACAGGAAGCTTACCTAGAAACCTGAAGGAGTCCATAGAAACCAAGATGCGCCTTGACAGGCAGACAAGCAACCTCATCAAGCAGCTCCCTGAGACCACAGCCAGGAAAATCCATGAAGATGGGGAAAAACCAATACAAAAAAGATGAAACCATCAAAGACCAGAACACCTCTTCTCCTTCAAGGGATCACAACTCAACAACTTGGGAACACAATATGACCAAGAAAGAGGGCAACGAATGAACAGAAAAAGGCTTCAGGAAGTGGATAATAAACTTTTTTGAGCTAAAGGAACACATTGTAATACAATGCAAAGAAACCAAAAACCTTGAAAAAAGGTTAGACGAAATGCTAACTAGAATAACCAGCTTAGAGAGGAGCATAAACGACTTGATGGAGTTGAAAAACACAGCACGAGAACTACGTGAAGCAAACACAAGTTTTAATAGCTGACTCAATCAAGCAGAAGAAAGGATATCAGAGATTGAAGACCAACTCAATGAAATAAAAAGAGAAGGCAAGACAAGAGAAAAAATAGTGAAAAGAAATGAACAAAGCCTCCAAGAAATAGGGGATTATGTGAAAAGACCTGATCTGTGCTTGATTGGTGTCCCTGAGTATGACTTGGAGAATGAATCTAAGCTGGAAAACATGCTATTATCCAGGAGAACTTCCCAAGCCTAGCAAGGCAGTCCAACATTCAAATCCAAGAAATACGGAGAACTCCACAAAGATATTCCTCAAGAAGAGCAACCCCAAGGCACATAATCGTCAGATTCACCAGGGTTGAAAGGAAGGCAAAAATACTAAGGGCAGCCAGAGAGAAAGGTCAGATCACCCACAGAGGGAAGCCAATCAGGCTCGCAGCAGATCTCTTGGCAGAAACTCTAAAGCCAGAAGAGAGTGGGGGCCAATATTCAACATCCTTTAAGAAAAGAATTTTCAACCCAGAATCTCATATCCAGCCAAACTAAACTTCATAAGTGAAGAAGAAATAAAATCCTTTACAGACAAGCAATTACTGAGAGATTTCATCATCACCAGACCTACCCTACAAGAGCTTCTGAAAAAAACACTAAGCATGGAAAGGAACAAGTACCAGCCGCTACAAAAACACACCAAATGGCAAAGACCAAAAATGCAATGAAGAAAATGAGACAGCTAATGGGCAAGAAAACCATCCAGTAACAAAATGGCAGGATCAAATTCACACATAACAATCTTAACATTGAATGTAAACGATCTAAATGCCCCCAATCAAAAGACACAGACTGGCAAACAGGATAAAAAGTCAAGACCCATCAGTGTACTGTATTCAGGAAACCCATCTCACATACAAAGACACACATAGACTCAAAATAAAAGGATGGAAGATTTACCAAGCTAATGGAGAACAATAAAAAGCAGGGGTTGCAATCCTAGTCTCTGATAAAACAGACTTCAAACCAACAAAGATCAAAAGAGACAAAGACAGGCATTACATAATGGTAAAAGAATCACTCCAACAAGAAGAGCTAACTATCCTAAATATATACGCACCCAACACAGGAGCACCCAGATACATAAAGCAAGTTCTTAATGACCTAAAACAAGATTTAGACGCCCACACAATAGTAGTGGGAGACTTCAACTCTCCACTGTTAATATTAGATCAATGAGACAGAAAATTAGCAAGGACATCCAGGACTTGAATGAAGAGCTGTACCAAGTGGACCTAACAAACATATACAGAACGCTCCACCCCAAATCCACAGAATATACATTTTTCTCAGCCCCACATTGCACTTACTCTAAAATTGACCACATCATTGGAAGCAAATCACTCCTCAGCAAATGCAAAAGAATGGAAATCATAACAGTCTATCAGACCACAGTGTAATCAGATTAGAACTCAAGATTAAGAAACACACTCAAATCCACACAACCACTTGGAAACTGAACAACTTGCTTCTGAGTGTCGACTGGATAAACAAATGAAGGCAGAAATAAAGATGTTCTTCAAAACCAATCAGAATAAAGACACAACCTACCAGAATCTCTGGGACACCTTTAAAGCAGTGTCGAGAGGGAAATTTATAGCAATAAATGCCCACATGAGAAACAAGGAAAGATCTAAGATTGAC
>PVKP010015856.1:0-16251 GCA_004027715.1 Plecturocebus donacophilus | reverse complement strand
ATAAAAAAAGATAAAGGGGATATCACCACTGATCCCACAGAAATAAAAACTATCATCAGAGATTACCACAAACAGCTCTATGCACATAAACCAGAAAACCAGGAAGAAATGGATAAATTCCTGGACACTTGTATTCTACCAAGACTAAATCAGGAGGAAGCTGAAACCCTGAATAGACCAATAGCAAGGGCTGAAGTTGAGGCAGCAATCGATAGCCTACCAACCAAAAAAAGTTCAAGTCCAGACGGGTTCACAGCCAAATTCTACCAGACGTACAAAGAGGAGCTGGTCCCATTCTTTCTGAAACTATATCAAACGATACAAAAAGAGGGAATCCTACATAACTCGTTTTAGAGACCAACATCCTGATGTGAAAACCAGGCAGAGACTCAACTAAAAAAGAAAACTTCAGGCCAATATCCATGATGAACATCAACACAAAAATCTTTGATAAAATACTGGCAAACCAAATGCAACAGCACATCAAAAAGTTTATTCATCACGATCAAGTAGGCTTCATCCTGGGGATGCAAGGCTGGTTGAACATATGCAAGTCCATAAACATAATCCATCACATAAACGGAACCAAAGACAAAAACTAAATGATTATCTCAATAGATGCAGAGAAGGCCTTCAACAAAATTCAACAGCCCTTCATGCTAAAAACTCACAATAAACTAGGTATCGATGGAACATATAATAAAATGATAAAAGTTATATATGACAAACCTACAGCCAATATCATACTGAATGGGCAAAAGCTGGAAGAATTCCCTTTGAAATCAGGCACTAGACAAAGATGCCCTCTGTCACCACTCCTATTCAATATAGTATTGGAAGTTCTAGCTAGAGCAATCAGGCAAGCAAAAGAAATAAAGGTTATTCAATTAGGAAAGGAGGAAGTCAAACTGTCTGTATTTGCAGATGACATGATTGTATATTTAGAAGACCCCATCGTCTCAGCCCAAAATCTTCTCAAACTGATAAGCAACTTCAGCAAAATCTCAGGATATAAAATCAAATGTGCAGAAATCACAGACATTCCTGTATACCAATAACAGACAGAGAACCAAATCAAGAATGAACTGCCATTCACAGTTGCTACAAAGAGAATAAAATACCTAGGAATACAACTAACAAACGATGTAAAGGACCTCTTCAAGGAGAACTACAAAACATGGCTCAACGAAATAAGAGAGGACGCAAACAGATGGAAAAACATTCCATGCTCATGGTTAGGAAGAATCAATATTGTGAAAATGGCCATACTGCCCAAAGTAATTTATAGATTCAACACTATCCCCATCAAGCTACCAATGACCTTTTTCACAGAACTGAGAAAAACCACTTTAAACTTCATATAGAATCACAAGAGAGCCCACATAGCCAAGACAGTCCTAAGCAAAAAGAACAAAGCCAGAGGCATCACACTGCCAGACTTCAAACTACACTACAAAGCTAAAGTAATCAAAACAGCATGGCACTGGTACCAAAACAGAGACATAGACCAATGGAACAGAACAGAGGCCTCAGAAGCAACATCACACATCTACAACCATCTGATCTTTGACAAATCTGACAAAAATAAGCAATGGGGAAAGGACTCCATGTTTAATAAATAGTGTTGGGAAAACTGGTTAGCAATGTGCAGAAAGCAGAAACTGGACCCCTTCCTGTCACCTTACAGTAAAAGTAACTTCAGATGGCTTAACGATTAAACATAAAACCTAACACCATAAAAACCCTAGAAGTAAATGTAGGCAAAACCATCTAGGACATAGGCATAGGCAAGGACTTCATGACTAAAAGACCAAAAACAATGGCAACAAAAGCCAAGATAGACAAATGGAATCTAATTAAAATTCAGAGCTTCTGTACAGCAAAAAAATACCATCATTAGAGGGAACTGGCAACCAGCAGAATGGGAAAAAAAATTCTGCAGTCTACCCATCTGACAAAGGGCTAATATCCAGAATCTACAAAGAACTAAAACAGATATACAAGAATGAAACAACCCCATTCAAAAGTGGGTAACGGATATGAACAGACACTTTTCAAAAGAAGACATATATGAGGCCAACAAACATGAAAAAATGCTCATCATTGCTGGTCATTAGAGAAATTCAAATCAAAATCACATTGAGATACCACCTCATGCCAATTAGAATGGCAATCATTAAAAAATCTGGAGACAACAGACGCAGAGAGGATGTGGAGAAATAGGTACACTTTTACACAGTTGGTGGGAGTGAAAATTAGTTCAACCATTGTGGAAGACAGTGTGGCACTTTCTCAAGGATCTAGAAATAGAAATTCCATTTGACCCAACAATCCCATTAATGGATATATACCCAAAGAACTATAAATCGTTCTACTATGAAGACACATGCACATGTATGTTCATTGCAGCCCTGTTTACAATAGCAAAGGCCTGGAACCAACCCAAATGCCCATGAATGATAGACTGGACAAAGAAAATGTACATATACACCATGGAATACTAGGCAACCATCAAAAACGATGAGTTCATGTCCTTTGTAGGGACCTGGATGAATCTGGAAACCATCATTCTCAGCAAACTGACACAAGAACAGAAAATCAAACCCCACACGTTCTCACTCATATGCGGGTGTTGAACAGTGAGAACACGTGGACTCAGGAAGATTAGCATCACACACTGGAGACAGTTGGTGATGGCTAGGGGAGGGACAGCAGGGGGTGGGGAGGGTGAGGAGGAATAACATGGGGAGAAATGCCAGATGTAGTATGCACCTATGCAACAACCCTGCATGACCTGCACATGTACCCTAGAACTTAAAGTAAAATAAAAATAAAAAACAATTTTAAAAAAGACTTATTTTTCCTTGTAAACACTTTTGTGAACAAAATTGATCCAGTTACTTCCTTCAAAGCATGAAGGGGAGAGTGTTTCTAATATTTTGGATTCTCTGCTTCATCCTAGTGTTGAAGGAAAAATAGGGCATGTTAGAATTTGTTAGTACTAGTAGTGTAAATTTTATATATTACCTTAAAATGTGAGTGGAAGATTGGTGAGAGTGAAGGACAGTACGTTTTGATGATTAAGAGAATACCTAGGTTTTATTATTACTGACCTCAGGCTGAGTATACCCAGATAATAATGGACCTGTTCCTTCCTAAGGCAGAACAGAGTAACATCATCATATTTTTGGTATCTGATTTTATATTTTAGAATGTTCATTTGGAGATGAAACTTTTAAGTATATAATGTTTTTAAAATGACTTAAAACATTTGCACACGTTAGGTCCAGGAAAATCTATAGAAGATAATGAAAGGAGAAGTCCAAAACGTGGTGAGAAGGTGATAGAACTGCGACGGCACAGTGGCAGGATATATTCTTTTCCTTACTCAACAGAATCCCACCCTGAGCTAGTGCTTCTTGACCCATGGCTTAGAATATTTTCAAGTGCTAGATGAACAGAGCTGTGAACTGCAGGTCTTGTATTCGTAAAACTATCATTCAGGAAAGTAAAAGGGGGAAAAATCAGTCTCAGATGAAGGAAGACAAAGAACTTGTTGCCAACAGACTTTTGCTTAAAGTTTTTGCTGAAGTTCTTCAGAAAGAAAGGAGATCCTAAAAAAAGAAATCTTAGAGAACCAGGAAAAAGAAGGAACAGATAACTTAAATATGAGTACGTACAATAGACTAAACTTGTCTCCATGACTTATAAATTATATTTGATTTATTGAAACAAAAATTATAGTGCCATATAATACTCAAGACAATGACATTGTCTTGTGAAGTTCTGAGCTTACGAAAGACAGAAGGAGAGTGGGTTAACAGAAAAGAACCAATTATATGTTGCTTACGGGAAACTCACTTCAAGTTCAATGACAGATAAGTTGAAAGTAGAAGAGAATAATTATACCATGCAAACAATTAAAAAATAGTAGAAATGGCTGTATCAACACCTGATAATTTAGGCTTCAGAGCAAATAAAATGATTAGAGATAGTACTTATAGACAATAATTTATTAGAGGCAACATATGGATGACAAGGTAAACCCACCAGAGAGACATGATGATCCTAAATGGATATGTATCAAACAACAGTGCCTCAAAGTGAAGCAAACATTAATAGAACTGAAAGGAAAAGCAGACATCCACAATTATTGGTAAGGACTTAAGCCCTCCCCTCTTAAGCCAGCATTGGTAGAACTACTGGGCAAAAATCAGCAAGGTCATGGAAAATATAAGCAATCCAAACCACCATTGAATATTCAACCAGCCTTGCTGAAATAAACTCCACTTGACCATAGTGTAGAATTCTTTTTAAGTGTTGCTGAATTCTGTTTGTTGATATTTTGTTAAAGACTTTTGCAATTATAGACCTGAGTGATACTTGTCTATATGGGGTGTGTGTGTGTGCGTGTGTACTGTTTTCGTTGATGTTGAAATCAGGATAATGCTACCTTCATAAAATGAATTAGGAAGTATTCCTTCCTACTTTTTTTCCTGGAAAAATTCTTTAGAATTGTAGCTAATTCTTTAAATATTTACTAGAATTTCCCTTTGAAACCATCTAGGCCTGGAGATTTCGTTTTTGGATATTTTTCAATCACAATTTTAAATTTCAATTTCCTTAGTAGTGAGAGGGCTGTTGAAATTGTCTTTTTTTTATTGGGTGATCTGTAGAAAATTGTGTTTTTCATGAATTGGTGCATTTTTCTGTAAGCCGTCATGTTTATGAGTATCAAGTTTTTCATAGTAGTCTCTCATATTTTAATGATTATAGGATTTATAGTGATAGCACCTATCTCATTATTGATGTTGGTAGTTTGTGTTTTCTTATTATTGTCTTTTCTTTTGTTACTCTTGCTGGAGGTGTACCAATTGTTTTTCTCCCCCAAGATCCTGCTTTTGTTTAATTGATTTTCCTCTGTTGTTCTTCTGTTTTTAATTTCATTGATTTCTATTCTTATGTTTATTATTTCCTTCCTTTTCTTTGCTTTGAATTTATTCTTTTTCTAGGTTCTTAAGGTGAGAGATGTTATTGTAGACTTTTTTTTTTCTAATCTGTGCATTTAATGCTGCAGATTTTCCTTTCAGTAATGTTTTAGCAGTATTCCACAAGTTTCAGTGTACTGGGATTTTCTCTTGTCCTATTTTCCATTTCACTTATCTTTTCCCTTGTCTCATCTTCTCTGCCACTGAGTCCAACCAATAATTTCTATTTTGGTTACTGTATACTGCATTTCTAAAATTTCTAATTTGTTTTGTCTTTATAACTTCTGCCTTCTTGCTGAGACTTTGTTTCTTTGCTGAGGCTTTCTATTTTATTCATTTGTTTTAGGCATATTCATAATTGTTTATTTTTTATCATGGCCTTAAAATCTTTGTCAGATAAATCTAACATCTCTGTCATTTCTGTTGATTATCTCTTTTCACTTAGTTTGAGATCCTCTTGGTTTTGGTTATGATAGATGAGTTTGTGCTCAAACCTAGCTATTTTTGTATTAGGAGATTTGAAATGCTGTTTAAACTTTGTGTTTTAACTTGTGGTTTTGGATACCTCTCCAGCAGCATTTCCCATGATAAAGGAGAACGCGGACTTCTTACTTCCAAATGGAGGTAGAAGTCCAGGTTCTTCTCTCAGCTTTCATTGGCATGGGGATGAGGGCTCTTTTTCACTCCTGGCTTGGGGTGGGATTTCTGCCTGTCCCCTATCTATAGATGCCATCGTATTCCCACTGGGTGATGATGAAAGTCCTTACTCTCCACTAGGCCTACTCTGTCAATGGAAAATGGGAGGGTGCTGCCTTGATATATGGGAGCTAAAGTTAAGTTCCCCATGTTGTCTCCATGGACATAGGAGGTAGGATCTTGTTATCATCCAGTGGGCACCACAGTCCTAGCTTGCTACTTGGTCTTCTCTTACACCACCCTGCTATTAATGTTAAGTACCTTTTAAAATTCTCTCCAGAGCAGAACTCTAGGTTCCCACTTGACCTTGGCTGTCCTGGAGTGGATGTGGGAAAACTTGAATTAGTTAGATGGATCGTATCAACGTCAACATACTGGTTGTAATATTATACTGTAGTATTGCAAAACATTAACATTGGGCACGCTGACATTTAATGTCTTTGTGTTATTTCTTACAACTGCGTGTGGTCCTGCAATTATCTCAGTAAAATTTTTAATTAAAAAGAAGTTAAAGAATTTAAAGATAAAACTTAAGGAAAAAAGTTTGTTTTCAGAGTCAAAACTATATATAATAAGATATATTCATGTAAATCTTTCTTCCATCTCTGTTTTCTTTACATTGTTCTTTCTCTGCTTCTGTAGGTAACCATATTAACTGTTTTTCATCAATCTTTCTATTGTTTCTTTTGGCAATCCTTTTTGTTTTTTTGGCCCATTTTAATTTTATCTCTCCCTCTCACTCATAAGGATGGTATTATACTGAAACATTATTTGTGCCATGCTTTTTCATTTAGTAGTTTTCTTGGAGATCACTCTATGTTAGAGAACATAAAGCATTTTCTCATTGCATTGAATGGATGAACCACAGTTTATTTGCTCTTACAATTGATGGCACGATATCCTCATGCTTGGGTTATTTTGTATTTTACAGAGTGTATTTTGGGAAATACTACAGATGGCATTTCTGAATAAACAGTAAACTTACTTGTAACTTTGTCACAATTTTTAATTGTAGAGACTTTATAACATTTAATATCTGTTAGGGGTAGACAGCCTTCCTCCTCACCAAATTACTGCACTTTTTCTAACTATTTTTGCTGTTTGTTTTTCAACCTTGAACTTTTTATTCAACTTTTGAAGGACATCTGGATTGTTTTTAGTTTTTGGCTATTGGATAATGTCTGTGTTACTTTTTTTGTTTCCTTGACCAAAAATTTAATATATGAAAATGATAACATCTCAGATCAGCGAGAAAAAGATGGACTTTTTAATAAATACTTTTGGAACAACCAGTTAGCCATATGGAAAAAGATAAAACTAGATGTGTTCTTCACATGATAAACCAGAACAAACTCCAAATTCCAGATATATTCTAAATATAAAAAATCAAATTATATGAGCACTTAGAAGTGGGGGAAACTTTCCTATATATGATAAAAACCTGAGAAACAAATCTTAATACCTCATAAGCAGAAAATCTTAATACCTCATAATACCAATAATAGCAATCTTAATACCTCATAAGAAAACCTCATAAGCAGGATTAAAATACTCTGATAAATTTTGGGAAAAAATTGTGGTCTATCATAGCTAAAGGTCAAAAAGTATTTATTTGTAAAGAACTTTAAAAAATCGAAAAAAAAAATGTAATAACCAAATAAAAAAAGAGCAAAAGATGAACACACAGTTCAAAGAAAAACAAATACAAATGCCCCTTAATCGTATGAAAATATACTAAATCCTCAAAAAAAAATTAAACTATAATGAGATGTCAGATTGTCAAGAATCCAAAAATTTAATAATATTTTTTTGCTGGCAAAGCTTCAAGAAAACAAATACTCTTAAACATTGCCTTTGAGTTCAGATTTACCAGTGCCTGTGTAAGAGTTGTGTCTTGAGTGTAATGGTTAAAAGCATGGACCTTATATCGAGATGGACCTTAGCTCTTACTAGTCATGTGATCTTGCGCAAGTTCCTTATCCTCCCTTAGTTTTTGTCTCTTCATCACTGAATTGGGCAATCATAAAAATATTTATCTTGGGTGAGTGCCATGAGAATCAAATGATAGAAGCAAACACTCAGTTCATTGTATTATCTGTATTTTTTCAACGTTTTTCTGTAAAATATTGGGTGATAATTTTTAAGGGATTAGAAAATTTAGAGTAAGCCATTAACTGCAGATCAAAGAGACAAAATAATATTCTGAGTCTGGGACTGGGAAAGTACAAGCCAATGTCTTTTGCATGTTTAAGTTACTGGGATTGTAAGATTGAAATGTGGTAATGGGGCTATTGAGGGGGTACAGTAGAACTCCCAGTGAGCTTTTTTAAAAAACAAGGAACACCCTCTCCCAAAACTCCCAAGTCTGATGCTTACCTACTGGAATAGATGGTGAGGAATCTAGGTAGAAGAGAGACTTCCAAATAGTTGGTTTCAGAGTTAGGTCTATTCCAAGTCATATATTTTTAAAATTTTCTGAGTTAACTCTCAGTGAAATCTCTGTTACTTGCAATGAAAATATTCCTTCTAATTGCATCCATTCTCCAGTCATATTTAATTGGAGAGTCTTGCTACTGAAAGTCCACCAACAGGCAAGATCAGCTTTACCAAAGATCATTAGAAATTCAGATTCTCTAGTCCCACCCCCGAGCCTACTGAATTAGAATCTGCCTATAAGTAAGCTCTCCAAGAGACTTGCATGCACATTAAATCATATGAGAGGCATTTCATGTCCAATAGTCTTACAGTAAGCCTGTCTGGGGGTAGAGGGTGAAGTAAACGAGGAGGAGGAGAGCAGGAAGAGAGAGATTCGCTTAAAACACTGCATATTATGCAGTAAATATCTTATATTTAGGAGATAGGTTTGGATCTATACATTTATAGAGGAGGAAACCAAGGCAAAAGGAAGATTTTTTTCCCTCTAGAATGGCATTGTACAATTAAAAATTACTATGAGATGACCATTAGATGTTTCTTTAATGATGAAGATAGAATTTTTTGAAGCATACTCCTTGCTATAGTTTCTTTACAGATAATCAATAAAAATGTACAAAAGATCTGAATAGATTTTCTCAAAAAGAAGAGATGCAAATGGCCCACAGGTATATGAAAAAAATGTTCAACCTCACTAGTTATCAGAGAAATACAAATCAAAACTGTAATGAAATATCTCTCCGCAGTAAAAATGACTTTTATTAAAAAAAAAAAAAAGATGAGCAGTAATGGATGCTGCTGAGGATGCAGAGAAAGGGGAACTCTAGAGTTACTGAGATGTATATTTACATAGCTACTATAGAAAACAGTATGGAGGTTCCTCAAAAATAGGACTACTATATGATCCAGCAATCCCACTGCTGAATATATGTCCAAAAGATAGGAGATCACATATCTAAGAGCTACCTGTACTTTCATGTTTATTGCAGCGCTATTCACAATAGCCAAGATACAGAATCAACCTAAATGTTCACTGATGAATGGGTAAAGAAAATGTGACACGTACCCACAGGGATATTATTCACCCATATAAAAGAATGAAGTCCTGTCATTGGCAACAACACAGATGGAACTGGAAGACATTATGTTATGTGAAATAAGCCAGACACAGAAAAACAATTTCTGATATGTGGATCTGAAAAAATGATCCTATGGAGATAGAGAGTAGAATGATGGTTAGAAGAGCCTGGGAAGGATAGTGGGTGCGGGTGAGTGGGGGTAGGGAAAGATAAAGAGTTGATTAGTGGGGCCAGGCATGGTGGCTCACGCCTGTAATCCCAGCACTTTGGGAGGCTGAGGTGGATGGATCACCTAAGGTTAGGAGTTCGAGACCAGCCTGGCCAACAGGGTGAAACCCTGTCTCTACTGAAAATACAAAAATTAGCCGGGCATGGTGGCAGGTGCCTGTAATCCCAGCTACTCGGGAGGCTGAGGCAGGAGAATCACTTGAACTCAGGAGGTGGAGGTTGCAGTGAGCTGAGATCATGTCACTGCTCTAGCCTGGGTGACAGAGCACGACTCCATCTCAAAAACAAAACAAACAAAAAAGAGTTGATTATACAAAAATACAGGTAGGAAGAAGGGATAAGATCTAGTGTTCAGTAGCACAATAGGGTGACTGTAGTTAATATTTTGTGGTATATTTCAACATAACTAAGTCAATGAAAATAAAGTGTGGAATTGGAATATTTGTAGCACAAAAAATGATAAATACCTGAGATGATGGATATCCCAATTACCCTGATTTGATAATTACCCTGATTTGATAATTGTATGCTTGGATCAAATTTCACATATACTCCTAAATACATGTAACTATTAGATATCAATAAAACTTTTATTTTTTTTTAAATTTAACATTTGAGAAAGCAGAACTTAGTTGTCTTTTCTTTCTGTTAATTTGGTTAATTCTTTAGCAAAATGATTTCAGTTGGAGCTGCTTTCTGAGAGTAAAAAGGAAATAACTTGTTTTTCTATCAATGACTGCTAGTTTAGTGGTAATAATTGATGTGGCTTTCCAATGAGGTAGAAATGTATATGGATTTATGTTGTATCAGTTTTGTCCATGTCTAATGAATTGCTGCTATATATTATGAATATTTTTATTTCATTATTAGCCATGACTTTTTTTTTTTTAATTGTACTTTGGGCTCTTGGGTACATGTGCACATCCTGCATCCTGCAGGATTGTTGCATAGATATATACATGCCATGGTGGTTTGCTGTCTCCATCCCCGCCCCCCAACCCCCACCCCATCTCCTACATCAGGCATTTCTCCTGGTGTTATCCTTCCCCATCCTCCCTGCCTCTGCCCCCGCTGTCCCTCCCCTCCCTGCTCTCCACCCCCTCACCTAGCCCTGTGAGTGTTGTTCCCTTCCCTGTGCCCAAGTGTTCTCATTGTTCATCACTTGCCTATGAGTGAAAACATGCAGTGTTTGGTTTTCTGTTCTTGTGTCAGTTTGCTGAGAATGATGGTTCTAGATTTATTCATGTCTCTACAAAGGACGTGAACTCATTTTTTATGACTGCATAGTATTCCATGGTGTAGATGCGCCACATTTTCTTTGTCCAGTCTATCATTGATGGGCATTTGGGTTGGTTCCAGGTCTTTGCTGTCATAAACAGTGCCACAATGAACATACTTGTGCATGTGTCTTTATAAAAGAATGATTTATAAGAGCCATGGATTTTTTTTCCTCCAGGTTTATTGCTGTCGTGATTCTCTATGTTTTTCCCTCTTAGAACATGTCTTCCTTCTTGGATGAGACAAGGAAAGCTTTTGCTTATTTTCATTGACTTCTAAATGAGGGTTAATGTTTTGATCTTTTGGTACAAATTGTGGATGAACTTTTCTGAGATAAGGCTTTGTGAAATTAGCAGTTATCAGCTTTTCCAGATGTAGGATAAAAGCATTCTCATTTGAATAACTTTATAGCCCTTAGCACATTTCTTGCCAGAAGCAAATTAGCTAACATTTTTGTTTAGGTTAGGAATGCATCTCCAGTAGATGAGTTTTGTAATCTGACAATTAACAATTTAACTAGAGGAAACAAACCTTACATTATGTGTAGAATGAAAATTTAATAATTTGCAGGAGTAACATACTCAAACCACTTTCTTTTTTGTAGCTTTGTTGCAGTCTATATGAAAGTCTCTCTGCTTTGTTAAACCTCTTTTCTTTAGATCTTAACTCCTTGGTATTTGCATATAAAACTGCATGCTGCTGCTACTTTTTGTTTTTAACCTTTCTGACTTCTAACTTGGGTTCTTTATGTGAGTTCTGGGATTGACATAGGCACAGAAATAATTCCACACAGCTCGTAATAGTAAACAGAGCCTGAATCCAAATTGTCTAAAGGAAGTTTCTACTTACCCAGAATATGGCAAATTTAATGAAACAATGTACATTCCATTTGATGGTTGATATCATAGTTTTTTGATTCACAGTAATTCTTCGTTGTAAAATCGTGAAATGCTGGTTATTTTCAATTCCATATAATGAAAACTTAATGGATTCAATTTGATGTGTGCATTAGAGTAGAGGTTAGCAAAATTTTTTTTTGTAAAGGGCCACATCGTAAATATTTAATGCATTGTGGACCAGATTGTCTCTGTCTTGACAGTTCAGCTCTGCTGTAGCACAAAAGCAGCAATAAATGGTACACAAATGAATGGGTACACCTGTGTTCCAATAAAACTGTTTATAGGCACTAAATTTTCTTATAATTTCGACATATGAAAAATGATTTTCTTTTTAGCCATTTAGACATGTGAAGATATTCTTAGCTTGCAGGACCCCACAAGAACAGTTTGCTAACCTCCAGTATTTAGCATTTATGATTTCTACTGACACTGTTAGGGATCTAGTGGTGTGATTCAGATGCTTCTCTGAGTAATCCATTTGATGTATCAAAAATCTGTTTTGAGTTTCACTAAGTTAAGAAGCTATGTCATCATTTTGCTTATGTGATCTGCTTAGTATAAGTTTCCATAATTTGTTATTTCTTTTAAGATTTTGCTAGTCATGTTATTACCATCAAAACTTCTGCTTTATTTATTTTTTCTTCAAAATTCTTACTGAGATATCCTTAGCTTGGGGGTAATTAAGGATTTTGAAGTCAGCTTCCACATGCCCAGCTATGCTATCTGGGTCAAGTTTTCGAAAGTTTTCTCAGACACAGTTTACTTAGCTATAAAATGGGGATAACTAGCGTCATGTTATCCCCATTTTATAGCTAAGTAAACTGAGTCCCTACGTCCTTGTATACACATTGACAAAGTAATTTTCAAATTAAAAAGTAAAAGCTAGAATGGATAGTCAGTATTATCTTAAAACTTCCATTTGGACCTCACTTCTCTCTGGTTAACATTTTATGGGAATTATTTGTTTGTTCAGCATTAATTTAAGGGAAGATATTTGAAAAAAATGGGAACTTAGTACATACATGGTTTAAAAAGAAATATTATCTATTCATTAAGTATTTTCCAATATCCACTGTCTTTTATTATGCTCTACGAGAAATGATGTTACCATATAAAGCCTTAAAAAAAATTGTGATAAGGCTGTTCCTTAGAATCATGCAGTTTTTATGCAATGAAATAGTCAGAATGTGCTTTGCAGCTTCCATGCATTTCCAGGTATTTACTTAAGTCCAACTTGATGATAATAAAGTTCTGTTTTAAAGAATATTTCTGCATTTGAAAGACTCTTAGCATAAATAAGTGAGGTAATTTACAAGTGACATTAGTTTTGAATGGTTTTTTCACTAGAGAACTATAAACACTCCATTGATGGTAATAAGCAGTTTGAAATAATGAGTTATGTAATTTCACAGTAACATTTTAGCAAAAAGACTTAAATGTAATTATTACAAATCAGCATAATTAAGCAATATAATTACTGTAGGTTTTTCATATAATTAAATCTAAAAATTGAACTTGTATAGAAAAATAAAGTATGTGTTCCTTTTCATAATTTTGCTTTAAGTATGGTTTTTAATTGGGAGTGGGAAAAGAAGAAAAATATGTAAAATGTAGGTATTGACTTACTTCTTGCAGGGAGGATCAAAAGAAGATTGGTACTGATGGACATAATTAGCTTACACCTTTCTCTAGGATAACAATATCAGATTAAAAAAAAATTTTTTTCTCCTTGTGCTGCTTTGAAATCTGATTGAGGAGGGGAAGAAGAATGGGAAGTGATAGGGCCTCAGTCTTGTAACTGGAGCTTTTCCTGCCATGTCCCATACTGGATATACCACCAAAGAATCTGATTTCTAGATTTTGGGGTCCAGGGCACAATTGGCAAGCATCCCGTAGAGAACCAACTAAAAATGTCCAATATGTTTTCAATGTGCATTAAACAAACAGTAATGTTGGTCTTGTAGAGTAAGTTTGTACTAAGTCACTGTAGTTACTTTAAAAATGGCCGAAATGGGCTGGCTGCCGTGGCTTATGCCTATAATCCCAGCACTTCGGGAGGCCGAGGCAGGTGGATCGCCTGAGGTTGGGAGTTTGAGACCAGCCTGACCAACATGGAGAAATTCTGTCTCTACCAAAAATACAAAATTAGCCAGGAGTAGTGATGCATGCCTGTAATTCCAACTGCTCAGGAGGCTGAGGCAGGAGAGTCACTTGAACCCAGGAGGTGGAGGTTGTGGTGAACAGAGATCGTGCCATTGCACTCTAGCCTGGGCAACAAGAGCCAAACTCCATCTCAGAAAGAAAGAAAGGCTGAAATGGTAGTACTAGAACTGGGTTTTATTTTTAGCATCTGGTCTACCATAATACCAGAAGGTGGTAGGGATTGTATTATTTGTTGAATGAATAACCATCATGTGCTGGGGACACTGTGGAGAAAGTCTGAAGATAAATAAGACATTGGTCCTATCAAAAAGGAAGTAAACTCTCTCCTCCCCCTGTCCCACTAGTATATACACTTTTTTTGAGGAGAAAAAATAGCAGCCTTATTATTATGAAAATGAATTCCAATACATATTTTTGAAAATAAAATTCAAGCCATTATGTAGGAATTCTGTTTGATCCTACAGTTATTCCTACCTAATTCATGACAAGTCCTGGGGTAGCTGCTGGGCCAGAGCCTCTACTGTCATTTTTTCTTTCTCTTTTTGCTTGCTCTCTTATTTTACAAACAAGTATTTTTAATGGTTATGATTTCCACCTTAAAAAGACATTTAAAAATTATTTTTATATTTGTTTTCTACATTTATCGTCTAATAGACGTTTTAGCTTTTAGCATTTGTTCAAAGTTGTACAACATTATAGCTAACCAGAATAACTAAGTGGTACTTATTTTCTTTTTTACTTCAATTTTCTATCAATGGGTCATGAAACTCTTTCAGAACAGTTTTTTACCAACATATATAACTTCCACAAATATACTAATTTTCCATCTTATAGATGGGGAATTGATTTGCTTCAGGGGGAAGACGTTAGGACAAGTAGAATCTTTAGTCCTTTGGGAGTTCTATCTGCTAAGTTCTGTGAAACGAAATATAGAGGAGTGAAAAAAAAAATAGGCGAATTCCCAGATTAACTGAGGACTGAGAACACTAAAATTATTTAAAAAAAAGGAAAAGAACAGTAAATAAGTGATTGAGTGGGACAATTAAATGAAAGAGAAATTTCCTCCATTCAGCAAATTATCTGCCTAATCAGTATTTCTGCTTAGCACAGTGTCATATAATAAAATGTCCTTGAAAAAAATTCCTTTATTGCCATGTCTTAAGCCACTTTTATCTGGTGAGGATATCAAAGAAACATGTTGATGTACTTAGGTATCTATGACATAGGAGAACATGGTAATTTTGTCCAATGTACACCAAGGACATCATTTGTTTTTAAAAATTACCATTATACTTATATGCTATCCCTTTTTTATTTTGTTTTAAAATGTTCAGATTTACTAGCTATATTATAGATACATGAGTTTTCAAATATTGGTGACTGAAAACCTTTCTACTTGGCAGTAAAATGCAAATAGTTTAAATTACTTGAAAAATAAATGGCATAATAACATGTAAAAACATGAAAAATTATTTCAAAAATCTAGAATTATCCAGGTTCAATTTACTAGAAGCAGCTACGTTTTGAACTCTAGAAAATCATGCTAGATGTTCATCAACATAACCAAAGATAATTTTATACCCATGTTATTTTGCTGATTAGGAAATAGGGACAGAAAAGTTAATCTGCCTTCCAGATTAACTTTGAAAGCAGCCATATGCTACTTCCTAACTGAAGGATCTTGGTATTTATTTGTCCTTACTTTTCTCATCAGCTAAATGGGACAGCAGTTATTTACAGAGTGTTATTGGGAGAATTGAATGAGATCATGTGGGTAGCACACTGCCTTGTGGACAGCATATATTCAGAAAAGGGTGGTTCATTTGCTTATCCTGTCAGAGTTAAAAATAGGTATTATTTATTAGAAAATGCTTTTCTTCCCTCATTCCATGTGTTTATCAGAGTGACATACTCTAGTTTACCAAAGGGATCTTGCTTTCATTTGTAGTTTATACAAGCACTGGAATTTGTTAGTTGCCAACATCTGGCGCATTAACAGAAATAGGCAAGATGGATAGGAACAGCTAAATCAGTGTTAAACAGTACTTTTTAGGCTGGGCACAGTGGCTGATGTCTATAATCTCAGAACACTGAGAAGCTAGGGCAGGAGAATCACTTGAGGCCAGGAGTTCGAGACCAGCCTAGGCAACATAGTGAGACCTCATTTCTATAAAAATTTTTTAAAAAATTAACCAGGCACAGTCCCAGCTACTCATGAAGCTGAGGCAGGAGGATCACTTGAGCCCAGAAGATCAAGGCTGCAGTGAGACATGATTTTACCACTGCACTCCAGGCTGGGAAAAAGAGTAAGACCCTATCTCAAAAGATGGAAAAACAGTATTTTTCAGATCATGACCTGTGGTTCATTTGCTCTGAATCTCCTGGGGTGTTGGCTAAAAAAGCAAATTCCTGAGCCCTAGAACTACCTAACAATATAAATAAAACCCTGCATATAAATGGTTACATTGCTTTCTTTTTTTTTTTTTT
>PVKP010015855.1:0-49457 GCA_004027715.1 Plecturocebus donacophilus | reverse complement strand
GCCGGGCACGGTGGCTCACGCCTGTAATCCCAACATTCTGGGAAGCCAAAGTGGGCGGATCTCAAAGTCAGGAGTTCAAGACTAGCCTGGCCCAACATGGTAAAACCTCGCCTCTACTAAAAATACAAAAATTAGGCCGGGCGCGGTGGCTCATGCCTGTAATCCTAGCACTTTGGGAGGCCGAGGTGGGTGGATCACCTGAGGTCAGGAGTTCAAGACCAGCCTGGCCATCATGGTGAAACCCCATCTTAAAAAAAAAAAAAAAAAAAAAAAAAATTAGCCGGGCGCGGTGGCACACGCCTGTAATCCCAGCTACTCAGGAGGCTGAGGCAGGAGAATCACTTAAACCCAGAAGGCGAAGGATAGAGTGAGCCAAGATGGTGCAACTGCACCCCAGCCTGGGTAATGGAGTGAGACTCCGTCTCAAAAAAACAAATAGCCAGGCATGATGGCTCACGCCTGTAACTTCAGCACTTTGGGAGGCTGAGGCAGGCGTATCACTTGAGGTCAGGAGTTCAAGACCAGCCTGGCTAACATGGTGAAACTCTGTTTCTACTAAAAATACAAAAAATTAGCCAGGCATGGTGGCACACACCTGTAGTCTCAGCTATTCAGGAGGCTGAGGCAGGAGAATCGCTTGAACCTGGGAGGCGGAGGTTCAGTGAGCCGAGATTGCGTCATTGCACTCCAGCCCAGGCAAGAGCGAAACTCCATCTCAAAAAAAAACAAAAATCATACAAATGCTGCTCAGGAAAAACAACAACAACAACAACAACACATTCTTTAGTGGGTTGGGACATATCCCAGCTGGAAAGAGAGGGCTTCTCCCTCTTTCGAAGGCTTCCAATCTGACAGTAGCTAACCCTAAGAATATTATATTTCCCTGGGACCTGAGATGAGCAGTTTTGATGAAGAGAGTATGGGATCTATGAAATGATAAATGATAGAGGACGAGCTTAACTGCGCAACATTTCAACATCCAGCAGGCTTGGGCACGTCAACACTCTACCCCATAGCAATGCTCTCCCTATAGTCTGTAAAAGGAAGGTTGGGGTTGGAGGAGATCTTTCTTACCTGACGGACCCAAAGGGGCATTTGGTGGGTGTGGGGTGAGCGGTGATGCAGGTTGAGAACTACGACACTAAGGATGACCGAGAAGGTGACGAGGACCATGGTAAACATGAGGTACTTGATAATAATGGGCACCGAGAGGGAGGTCTCAGGTACTTTGTCAGCCAGCAGCAGCAGGAACACAGTAAGGGTCAGCAGGGCAAAGATTGAGAGCCCCATCTTCTCTCCTTGGAGGGCAGAGGGGAAGAGAGAAGGATTAGGCTTGCCCAAAACAAAGCTCTATGGCATAATCAGTGACCATGTTTCCAGCCCATTCAAAGACGGGCTTCTGCAGCCAGGCACAGTGGCTCACGCCTGTAGCCCCAGCACTTTAGGAGGTCAAGGTGGGAGGATTGCTTGAGCCCAGGAATTTGAGACCAGCCTGAGCAACATAGGAAGACTTCATCTCTTAAAAAAAAAAAAAATTGAGGCAAGGTCTTGCTCTGTCACCCAGGCTGGAGTGCAGTGGCATGATAATGGCTCATCAAAACCTCCACCTCCCAGGCTCAAGTGATCCTCCCACTTCAGCCTCCTGAGTAGCTGGGACTACAACTACACATCACCACACCTGGCTAATTTTTGTGCTTTTTGTAGAGATGGGGTTTCACCATGTTGCCCAGGGTGGTCTTGAACTCCTCAGCTCAAGTGATCCACCTGCCTGGCCTCCCAAAGTGTTGGGATTACAAGTGTGAGCCACTGTGCCCAGCCTCTCCAAAAAAAATTTTAAATTAGCCAGGCACAGTGGCACATGCCTGTGGTCCCAATTATTTGGGAGGCTAAGTTGGGAGGACCACTTGAGCCTGGAAGATGGAGGCTGCAGTGAGCTGTGATTGAACTTCTGTATTCCAGTCTGAGCAATAGAGCAAAATTCCCTCTAAGGGGAAGAAAAAAAGGCTTTTAGAAGGGCCATCTGCACACAAATTATTCCTACATTTGTATGTCCACCATGGATTTCTCCCCTGAATGCCAGATACATATCCATCTGCCTACTCAACCTCTCTTGGATACTTGGATGTCTAATAAATGTTTCAAGTTTAACATGTCCAAAACTGAGCCAGGTGCGGTGGCTCACGCCTGTAATCCCAGCACTTTGGGAGGCTGAGGCAGGTGGATCGTGTGAGGTCAGGAGTTTGAGATCAGCCCGGCCAACATAGAGAAACCCCATCTTTACTAAAAATACAAAAAATTAGCTGGGCGTGGTGATGAGCACCTATAATCCCTAGGTGCTACTAGGGAGGCTGAGGCAGGAGAATCACTTGAACCCAGGAGGGAGGTTGCAGTGAGCTGAGATTGCACCATTGCACTCCAGCCTGGGCAATAAAAGTGAAACTCTGTCTCAAAAAAAACCAAAAAATCAGAAAAAAAACATGTCCAAAACTAAATTCTCTTACTACCACCAAAGCTACTTCTCCCACAGTCTTCCCTGTCTTTTTTTTTTTTTTTTTTTTTTTGAGACAGTCTCACTCTGTCAGCAGGCTGCAGTGCAGTGGCGTGATCAAGGCTCACTGCAACCTCTGCCTCCAGGGTTCAAGCGATTCTCCTGTCTCAGCCTACCGAGTAGCTAGGATTACAGGCACATGCCACCACACCCAGCTAATTTTTTGTATTTACTAGAGACAGGATTTCACCATGTTGGCCAGGCTGGTCTCAAACTCCTGATTTTTTTTTTTTTTTATGACCAAAATACATTTATTTAATATACATCACAAGGGCTCAACCAAGGCTTAATTTAAAGGACAAAACAAAAATAACACCACAGCTCAAGATACAGAGTCCTATACAGAAATCACAAAAAGGACAGACCATCTAAGGAAAAATGAAAAAGATGACACAAGGACAGCCTGGGCAGCCTGGGTCAGGGCTCCTGGCTGGTGACCTGCTTTGAGTAGGTTTCTTGCAGGTACTTCTTAAAAGCTGTGGGGTTTTTCCAGAGCTCGGCAGCATGCGTGTTCAAGGGACTATCGATGTTGGGTTCTCCAAACTCCTGATCTTAAGGGGTCTGCCTGCCTCGGCCTCCCAAAGTGCTGGGCTTACAGGCATGAGCCACCATGCCAGGCCAGTCTTCTCTATCTCTTAAGTGACAACTCCATCTTTCCTGTGGCTCAGATCAAACTCCTTTGAGTCATTCTCAACACCTCTCTCTCTCTTCTCTTCTTTCTCGCTCTCTCTCCCAATATTTAATACATAGCAAACCCTATTGACTCTACCTTCAAAGTATATCCTAAAGCTGATGACTTATTATATCTACCACCACCACTGATGCCGGACAGGCAGGTCCTGAAGTGGGGCTCAGCTTTGACGGTTCTCGATTTTGCCCAGGAAAGAATTCAAGGGCAAGCTGGTGGTAGGGTAGAAGAAAACAGCTTTATCAAAGAGGCAGTGTCACAGCTCTGGGACTTCTGCAGAGCAGGGCTACCCCAGAGGTAGTGTGCTGACAGTAGTAGCTCAGGGCAGTTTTGCAGTCATATTTATACCTACTTTTTTTGTTGTTTTTTTGAGATGGAGTCTTGCACTGTGGCCTGGGCTGGAGTGCAGTGGTGCAATCTCAGCTCACTGCAACCTCCAACTGCCAGGTTCAAGCAATTCTCCTTGCCTTGGCCTCCAAGTAGCTGGGATTACAGGCATGCGCCACCACGCCTGGCTAACTTTTGTATTTTTGTAGAGATGAGGTTTCACCATGTTGACCAGGCTGGTCTCGAACTCCTGACCTCAAATGATCCACCTATCTCAGCCTCCCAAAGTGCTGAGATTACAGGCATGAGCCATCATGCTCGGCCATTTATATCTACCTTTAATTACATGCAGATTAAGTGATGGATTAGGCAGAAATTTCTAGGGACAGGGTAGTAACTTCTGGGTCATCAGGTGATTGCCATGGAAAGGGTGATAAGTCCTAGGTGTTCCGATGGCAATGGTAAACTAACATGGCACATGGTGGGTATGTCTTATGGAAAACTGCTTCTGCCCTGTTCCTGTTCTAGCTAGTCCTCAATTTGGTGTAGAGTCAAGTCCCACCTCTACATCACCACCTTGCTCCAAAGCAGTAAGAGAATTTAGTTTTTTAAGATACTATGTAGCAATTTGAAAGCTCTAACAGTGAAACAAGCTGCAGTGGCTCATGCCTATAATCCTAGCACTTTGGGAATCTGAGGTGGGTGGATTGCCTGAGCTCAGGAGTTCGAGACCAGCCTGGGCAACATGGTGAAACTCCATCTCTATTAAAATACAAAAGAAACAAGCTGGGTGTGGTGGTGTGTGCCTGTAGTCCTAGCTACTCGGGAAGCTAACGCAAGAGAATCGTTTGAACCCGGGAGGCAGAGGTTGCAGTGAGCCAAGATGGCACCATTGCACTCCAGCCTGGGCAACAGAGTCAGACTCCATCTCAAATAAATAAATAAATAAAACAGGCCTGGTGTGATGGCTCACTCCTGTAATCCCAACACTTTGGGAGGCCGAGGCGGGCTGATCATGAGGTCAAGAGATTGAGACTATCCTGGTCAACATGGTGAAACCCCGTCTCTTCTAAAAATACAAAAATTAATCAGGCGTGGTGGTGGACACCTGTAGTCCCAGCTACTCGGGAGGCTGAGGCGGGAGAATCACTTGAACTGAGGAGGTGGAGCTCGCGGTGAGCCGAGATCACTCCACTGCACTCCAGCCTAGTGACAGAGAGAGACTCCCTCTAAAAAAAAGAAAACAGAAAGAAAGAACAAAGTATACAAGGATATGCCAGGTGGGTGATTCTTCCCAAGGCATACAACAGACATTGCAAACTTCATGAAAGGTACTGAAATAAATAACTTTTATGAGCTACTGTACTTTAGTCCTCTAATGTTGGGTTCCAAGATTTATCTTGTTCTAGGCAGAAGTAAGGGTTACTTTTTTTTTTTTTTTTGAGATAGGGTCTTGCTTTGTCACCCCCTAGGCTGGAGCACAGTGGTGAAATCACCTCGCTGCAGCCTCAACCTCCCAGGCTCTAAGTGATCCTCCCATCTCACCCTCCTGAGTAGGTAGACGTACGCACCACCACATCAGGCTAATTTTTGTTTTTTTTTTCTTGTTGTTTTTCTTTTCTTCTAGTTGTGTTTGTAGAAACAGGATCTTGCTATGTTGCTCAGGCTGATCTCGAACTCCTGGGCTTAAGAAATTCTCATGTCTTGGCCTCCCAAAGTGCTGGGCCAAAGGGGTTCCATTTGAAAGTGTTTCCTAGAGCTGTATCACTCTCTGTTTTTTTTTTTTTTTTTTTTTTTTTTTTTTGAGACGAGTCTCTCTGTTGCCCAGGCTGGAGTGCAGTGGTGTGATCTCGGCTCAATGCAATCTCTGCCTCCCAGGTTCAAGCATTTCTCCTGCCTCACCCTCCTGAGTAGCTGGGACTACAGGCACGGACCACCAAACACAGCTAATTTTTGTATTTTTAGTAGAGACAGAGTTTCATCATGTTGATTAGGCTGGTCTCAAACTCCTGATCTCGTGATCCACCCGCCTTGGCCTTCCAAAGTACTGGGATTATGGGCATGAGCCACTGTGGCCGGCCCGCTCTCCTTCTTTAGACAGAGGATTTAATGGCAAAGAGGAAGAAAACACGTTTTGAATACCAGAGTTAAGGATATCAGGTCTGTGAATCAGGCTGCCACTGACCCAGGTTGGAAGTGCAACACTGTTCCTCTCTAACTGTGTAATGTCAGGCAAATGACTTAAACTCTTTCAGCCTCTTTATCCTCCACTGTAAACTATAAAATGAGAATGACAGTTGGTTACTTACCTCACAGGATTGTTGTGAAGATTAGAATTAATACATGTAACATGTTAAATGAATTACCTTATAGCAAGTCTTCAAAACTAAAAAGAAAAACAAAAAACAACCCAAACCCAATGCTTACATAGAACTTACTGTGTGCCAGGCATAGCTCTATTAACTCAGTCAATCCTCACAATAATCCTAGCAATAGGGACAATGGTTGGCCCCACTTGCAGATCAGGAAACTGAGACACATGGAGATTAAGGAATTTGGCCAGGCAAGGTGGCTCACGCCTGTAATCCCATCACTTTAGGAGGCTGAGGTGGGCGGATCACCTGAGGTCAGGAGTTTGAGACCAGCCTGGCCAATATGGTGAAACCCTGTCTCTACTAAAACTACAAAATGTAGCCAGGCATGGTAGTGGGCACCTGTAATCCCAGCTACTCGGGAGGCTGAGGCAGGAGATTCGCTTGAACCTGGGAGGTGGAGGTGGCAGAAAGCCAAAATCATGCCACTGAACTCCAGCCTGGGCAACAGAGCAATATCCTGTCTCAAAAATAAAAATTAAAAATTAAAGGACTAATGAGTGTCTGAAAGTAGGCAGAGGATGTTAGGAATGGGGAGAGGGAATGGGAGAGTTATCTAAGCCTAGAGGTTTGTTGTTTGGAGGAGTAGAGGTTTTATGGATTAGAGGACTCTTTTTTTATATTTATTTTTGAGATGGAGTCTTGCTCTGTCGCCCAGGCTGGAGTGCAGTGGCATGATCTCAGCTCACTGCAACCTCTGCCTCCTAAGTTCAAGCTATTCTCCTGCCTCAGCCTCCTGAGTAGCTGGGACTAGAGGTGTGTGCCACCATGCCCGGCTAATTTTGTGTTTTTAGTAGAGATGGGATTTCTCCATGTTGGTCAGGCTGCCTGACCTCAGGTGATCCGCCCACCTCGGCCTCTCAAAGTGCTGGGATTGCAGGTGTGAGCCACCACACTCAGCCCAGGCTGGGACTCTTATTAGGAAAGAGTTCAGGTGTCACTGAGCGGAAGGAAGTGGCAGCCAAGGGGAGGCACAGCCTGGGTGGGATTGCAGAAGCCCAATCTGTGATGCTTTGGATTGGCAGGAAAACTCTGCCTGCATTAAGGATGAAGAGGAAGAAGCTGAGCTAGTGACAAAAGGGCAGGAGCCCCTTCCCCTGTTACCTGCATCTGGTGGCAGATAGAAGACGAAGATAGCCAGTAGAGTGATGAGGATGCATGGGGCAATGACGTTGACCAGGTAGAAGAGAGGCTTCCGGCGGATGATGAGGTAGAAAATGACTTCCTGGCACTGTCCTTCTCTCCCTCCCCTTGGAGCGCCTAGAGGCTGGATTAGCCGAGAGGGCTTGTGGATAATCTCCCATTGGCCATTCTCTGGGGATGAGCAGAAGGAAAGGGACACAGATGTGGGAGCTGTCCTGGTCAGTGCCAGGTATGGCTTGCTCTGCCACTGCCTAGACCAGAGAGGGCTGGCCTGAAGAGACTAGCTGTGGACACTGTGGGGTAGCCCATCTCTAATAAGCTTGGACAAGTCTCACGTTCCATATTTATATTCGTTACAAAAATTTTTTGAGATGGACTCACACTTTGTCACCCAGGCTGGAGTGCAGTGGCATCCTCTCAGCTCACTGCAACCTCTGCCTCCCAGCTTCAGGCAATTCTCCTACCTCAGCCTCCCAAGTAGCTGGGACTACAGGTGCTCACCACCACACCCGGCTTTTTTTTTTTTTTTTGTATTTTTAGTAGAGAGGGGGTTTTACCATGTTGGTCAAGCTCCTCTTGAACTGCAGAACTCAAATGATCTGGCAGCATTGGCCTCCCAAAGTGCTGGTATTACAGACATGAGCCACCTCGCTTGGCCTCAATTCCCATATTTTTAAAATGTAGATAGCCATCCCCATCTTGCTGACCCCACAAGGCTGTATTGGGCATCACTGACAGGATATTTATGAGCCTTTTAGAAGCTGGAAATAGAAATAGCCAGACATGTTGGCTCACGCTCATAATCCCAGCACTTTAGGAGGGTGAGGCAGGGGAATCAAGACAGCCTGGCCAACATAGTAAAACCCCGTCTCTACTAAAAATACAAAAAAAAAAAAAAAATTAGCTGGGTATAGTGGTGGGCACCTATAGTCCCAGCTACTTGGGAGGCTGAGGCAGGAGAATCCCTTGAACCTGGGAGGCGGAGGTTGCAGTGAGCCAAGATCGCACTACTCTAGCCTGGGTGACACAGCGAGACTGTTTCAAAAAAAAAAAAAAAAAAAGAAGCAGCTGGAAATCATAGAGCCTATGGATGTAAGAGTCATGTCCACTCACCAATGAAAGTCCCTTCATGAATGTGGATCTCCGGCTGCTCTTGCCCATCAGGACCCAGGCCTGTCTGCAGGCTGACCTCCGAGCTGTCGTAGCTGTAGGAACTGAACACCATAGTGCAGTTCTGCCAGTCGAAGGGGAAGTAGGTGACCTGGATGGAGGGGAGAGTCACGGGTCACCACCAGAGAACCGGTCAGCGATGGTGGAGTTTGAGAGGTCTTTGGAGAGGACACAGGGAAGGTGAATCACAGAGGAATTGGAGGGTTATGAAGGGAAGCCATTGAGAAAATGGAGGGGAAGCAGTCACTGATTAAGATTAGAAGTTAAAGAAAGTGTACAGAATACTCAATGGAAAATCAGGAGGACAGACAAGAGACGAGGGTCATGGGGATTAGATAAGGATGAAGGGTGGGAGTCGCTGGGATGTCTAAGGAAAAGAAGGGTTTCTAAGAGCTCCTTCAGCTTCCAATTTGGAGCCTGGAAACCTGGATGCTGCAGCTGCTGCGATAGATGCCCGGGGGCTGCCAGCGCACGGAGCCATCAGAGGACACCACGACGTTAATGTCCAGAGCCACGTCAAAATTTCCATCATTGCTGCAGAGGAGAAGGAATCTCACCTGGGATCAGGCCCCGCCCCCGAGGCCCCGCCCCCCGAGGCCCCGCCCCGCCCCCCGGGCTCTGGAAGGTCTCCTACTTGTTGAGTAGCACCACGTCTGGGAGCCACACGGATTCCGCGGTGATGCGGAGCAAATCGATGCCGTCGTGCTCTGCAGGGTCCCAGCTCAGCCTGTAGTCAGTCCACTCCTAGGGAGACAGAGGCTGAAGGGCTGAAGGGCTGTCCCGGGTTGGAGGCCGGGAGGGGACTTGGGATTTCCAAAGGAAGCCCAGGAAGGTAGTGCAAGGAAGGGGAGCAGGGCCGGCATAAACTGTGGGTCGCAGGGGCACGGTTCTGGCTCTGGCTTCTCCTCCACTCGCTGGGATCCACATCAGCTAATTTCCCTTCCCCTGCACTGGGTTTCAAAATTTTCACTCTGTAAAATGAGGAGGCTGCACTAGCTGGCCTCTAAAACAGTGGTTTTCAAACTGTAGTTTTCAAACTGCAGTTCACGACCCTTTAGTGGATGAGGAATCAAATTAGTGGCCCCAAACCAGCGTTTTAAAAATTAGAATGGGCCAGGTGCAGTGGCTCACGCCTGTAATCTCAGAACTTTGGGAGATTCCCCCAGTGGCTGGTGGGTGGCTCGAGTCCCCGCGTTCAAGACCAGCCTGGGCAACATAGTGAGACCGCGGCTCATACACACACACAATTAGAATTAAAATGCTTGGGGTGCAACTTCTGTAGTAAAGTTAGGTGTTATTTCCTTGAGCTTTTGCTTCAGTTATAAATGTGTTATCTAAGGTCATGATGTAAAAAATATCTTACTGGGCTGGATATTCAAGGAAATTGTTAAGGCAGCGGGAAGCCCTTTCCCACCCCACAGGGTCTCCATACCAGGTCTAAGTACACCTTTGTGCTCATCTCTTCATCCTTCTCGTTCTAGAAGGAAAAAATTTAAGGGGTAAAGGTGAAGTAGGGCGGAGAGGAATGAGAGGGCCTGGCGGGCCAAGCTCTCCCGGGAACCTCGCCCCCTTTTTCTGAGCCCCACCCTCTTGGGCCTCTTGGGTCCAAGTCCCACCTCCCAGAAGCCGCATTAGTTTAAGCCCTGCCTCTGTCTCGGAAACATCCCTTCCTGCCTTCTCCTCCCAACCTATCAACCTACCAGACCCGCGCCTGCCTAGCCCTCCGCCTAGCTCGGTCCCGGGCCCTGCCCACAGCTCATAATCCACCCAGCCCCGAACCTCCACCCACTGCCACCCCTGAGCACCGAGCTCCGCCCCACCCTGGGCGCTCAGGACCCATGCGGCCCCGCCTCGAGGTCCGTCCCCTAGCCCCTGCCCCGGCCCCAGCTCCGCTTTAAGGTCCGCCCACAGGTCCGCCCATCACCCTATCCAGCCCTACTCCAGGTCCGTCCACCAGCCACGGCCAGAGCTTGTCCATTTGTCCGATTTCGACCCAATCTTCACTAAAGGCTGGTCCATCTCAGCCTGGTCTCGTCCCAGGCCCTGCCCCCAGCCTGTCCCGGGTCCTGCCTGGCCTAAAGCCACTCCCCTGGCCGGTCCGCGGTTCTGACCTCCACCCCCGCGCGCCCTCACCAGGCTGATGAGTTGCGCCAGGATGAGACCAATGCTGACCCCGACACGGTCTCCCACCTCCCGCGCTGGCCGCACGGAGCTATCATAGCCGGAGAAAAGTTTCTCCCGGAGTCGGCCCTCCGCCTCCGAGCCGCGGACGCCTGGGGGAGGAGAGACTAAGTGCAGCTCTGGTGCCTGGCCACGACCGATGGCCCCGTCACTGTCCCTTCGGGGTCTACACCTACCTGGGGCGAGTGGCGCCCCCAGCGCCCCCAGCAGCATCAGCAGAGCCCCTGGGGTCATAGCCTGACGGTTCGCTCAGTGAGTTGGCTCGGAGAGCCGCTGGGACCGCCAGCACAGGGGAAGTGACGAGGAGCACGGGAATGTGCACCTGTTGCTGGGGGTTGTCGCCAGCCCACCCGCCCCGCCCCCGGGACTTGATCCTGTCTCCGGCAACTGCCAAGCCTGCCACCAACAGATGACAGACAGCACTTCCGTTGTATAAATCGTCTTTAATTGAGAAAGCATGGAGTGGAGACCCGATCCCCTGGGAGCAGTGCCAGGAGTTGGGTAGAGCCTGAGTGGAGATTTGTGTGGGTGAGGGGCCGTCTAGTCCTCTTGCAGCAAGCCAGAAGTAGAACAGCCTAAGGAAGAGTGACCTGCCTTGAAGCCCTAATTCCTCCCTTAGGGCCTCCACAGCGTACCCTACCCAAGTCTTAAGCTATGGAAGTCTCCCTCCTAGATCACTAGCAGGTTCCCGGTCTTTTCCAGGCTGCCCCTAGCGCGCCACGTTTTTCCAAAAATTTTAGACAGGCCCTTTTTGGGTACCTAAAACCCAGCTGAGGTTCTAAGCTGTAAGGTAAAGCAAGTTCTATTCAATTAGAAGCTGTCGGGGCATATGAGGTCTGGAGTGCAAGAGGCCTTCACCCTCCTTGGCCTGACCTGTAGGGGAGAAGGGTGAAACTTATTGCTGAATCGGGGTCTCCTCACTGGGAGGGTCAAGGCTGCATCCATTTGTCCTTTTTATTCAGGACGCATTACTCTAAAGACCTCAGCTTTAAAGGGGACCTGGAAGGGATTCCTGCTGAGGTAGCTAAGTATTCATGTCCACCCAACACAGATGTAGGTTCAATCATGCCATAATGTTGACCCCTTCCCCATCCCAGCTTCCCTATTATGAGCCAGGGATCCTTCCAAAATTCCGCTGCCCTTCTCCAGACTCTGTCTCCCTGGCACGACCTCAGCTAGGTTGAAGGAGCTAGAAACTGCATGTAAAAATAAGCTTAGCATTCTATATGGAAGAATCATATTTTTAGAGAATTATCTAGGAAAAACAAGAAGTGGTTCTTGATTCATCCAGAACTGTTTTTATGAATCATAGCTGGGTCTTTTCCAGAACTCATCCATAATAGGTAATCACTCAAGAAGGTGGGAGGGTGGGGCTAGAACTTACTTAGAACAATAATATGACTATCCAGGCCCCAGTTCCATCCTGGGTAAAAGGGCTGGGAGTCATGGTCTATGTTCTAGAGCTGGGATTCAGGAGGAAGTATGGCTCCATAATGCTCTAGAATTGGGTGTCTCTGGGATAAGAAGGTTAAACCTGTGATCATCTGAGACTGGTTCCAGTTCAGGCCAAAGCCAACAGCTAGACAAAGCTCAAATCTAGCCACTTTCTACTTGGAAACCAGGGGTCCATCCAAGTCAAGGGCAGACACCTGATGGATCCAGAGCAAAGCCTGGCAGCATGCTTGGGTTCCAGCACAGGCCCTAGTACAGCAGTGGCCCTGGCTAGGGTGTCCGGTGTTCCAGAACGTGTCCAGACCAAGGTAGAAGGTAGAGGAGGGAAAGAAGGACACATGAATCCTGAACTCCAGTGAATCTATAAATGGCTCAGTAGCAATGAAAAGGGGCACAGGAGTCCAGGAACTGGCTGAGCAGGGGTGGGGAGTGTTTACGCCCTGGCTGTCCATTTGGGAACTCCCAGCGCCATCTCAGGAAAAGGCATGGGGGTTGTGTGAGTGTGGAAAGAAAGAAGTGATCAGCCAGGACCATCTTCAGACATCCCCCTCTCTGACTCCCTCCTAGGCCCAAGGACCTAAGGGTCTCAGCAGCTCCGGGAGTCACAGCTCGCTCCTAGGCTCCCGCAGGGTGGAGCAGCTTGTGAGACCTGGCTGCTCAGGGCATGTGTGTGGCAGCAGGGGTGGAGCAGGACTGGGAGATAGGCTGTGGTGGTGGCTGGATCACTGGGAGTGCAGGGAACCTCCAGTCCAGGGACTACATTTCAGGGAGCAGGGGCACTGGAAGGGGAGGTCTCAGGGACACTGTGGAGAGAAGGCTCCCGGTACATGGCCACTGTGAAGGGGAGAAAGAGAGGAGCAGGGAAGGAGAGTTAGGCACAGAGGGACCCAGGCAGAACCAGCGCTCTGAAAGGGCTCCCTTCCCATATACTCGCCCTCCCAGAACCCCAACCCACAGGAGAGCGCCCCAAGCCCCCAAAGGGCAAAGCCTTCCTGGCTTGATCTGCCATCACAGCGTCCTCTTATCACTTGTAGCCTGAGCGGTCTGCCCCTAAACGTCCATGTCAAGGTCAACACCCTCTCTTGTGGCCTACATTTTCTTGAATCTATACCCACCCTCCAGGAGCTTGGGCAGAAAGTGGGCGGCTGCCTTGGTCTTCTTAACTCGGTTTCCCTTCATGACCTGGCCCTCCTTGTCCAGGCCGAGGTACCAGGCCCGGCCAGAACGACGCTGGCGGTAGAGAGCAGAGGCGTACAGGACGTAGTAATTCTCAAAGACACACTCCTTAAAGCGACACTCAGCTGTGAAATGCGGCTAAGGAGACAAAGACCCAGAAAGGCACACAAAGACAGAGAGACAAAAAGACACATCACTGGGCAGAAGGGAGCCCGGGGAATGCACAAGGCAGGATGTAATCCATTTGTTTTTTTGGGGGAGGGGGAGGACAACTTCTGAGTCCACATAGGACCTGGGAGCAAAGGAAGGACAAGGAAGAGGCCTGGTGGGCCCCTGAGGGTTAAGAACTAGGCTCTGGGCTGGGCACCATGGCTCAAGCCTGTAATCCCAGCACTTTGGGAGGCTGAGGCGGGTAGATCACCTGAGGTCAGGAGTTCGAGACCAGCCTGGCCAACATAGCAAGACCCTGTCACTATTAAAAAAAAACAAAAGAACTAGACTTTTAGGGGTCTTGGAATAAGATTCCTTCTCTCCACTGTACCCCCAGCCTCTCACTAACCCCTATCCTGGATGACTCTAGGGAAGTGAGTAATAACAAAGTCTGGAGGAGGTCGGATGAGAAGTAGGAGCCCTGAAAGGAAGAAAGAGTTGGACATTCAAAGAGCCGGGGGCTGTGTTGTGGGGGTGTAAGGAGTGGGGATGGGAGAGACCGTAGAGAAGCTGTTCTGGAATGAGCAGTGATGATAGGCCATCAGGAAAAGCTGGAGGGTGGAGTCCCAGGCTGCAAAATGTCCTTCCCTCAAGGGACAAATTGAGGAAGGGGAGTCCCCAGTATTCCCCAGCCACTCAGCCTCATTGCCTCACCGAACTGTACAGTAGTCCCTCAGCGTTCATGGCCATGTAGTGACCCAGCTTGGCACTCTGGATGGTGACCACACGGAGCCCCACAGGGATCAGGTTGAAGTGGGCTGGGGGGTAGAGAGAGGGAGCATCAGTACCTAGGCCTCTGACCCTCACGTGAGCTCCCCTCATCACAGCTCCCCTTTTTCCCTTAGGGGTTGGGAAGACAGAACAGTGGCAACAGAAGTTGAAAGGGGAACAGGAGTGTCATCTGCTGTCCCCGTTCTCCCCCTTCCCACCCAGTGGCCGGCTTCCCCTCTCACTGAAGGAGCTGGTATCCTCTGGGGTGCCCTGGATGCTCCCGTCGGGATTTGCCTGGAGGTAGAAACCCTGGCGGCAGAACAGTTTGGTGACGATGCCTTTGAGCTGAGGCTCTGGAGAGAGAGACATTCATCTTTGAAAATGACATCTCTGTTCCCAGCAACATTCCTACACTTGGCAGGATCAGAGGGAAGAAAGGAGAATGAAAGGAAGGAAGAGGGTCCCAGGGCCCCAGCCCTCTTACCCTCCAAGCACGCTCTCTCCCACCTCTCTTTAACTCCTGGGAAAGCTGGTGTGGGTCCCTTCTGTTTCCTATAACCAGGAGCTTTCAGATTAATTTATAGAAATGTATTTAAATGGCTTAATTCCTACCCTACAGCTCAACCAGAAGCGGGGAGGGGAGAGGGAGGAGGAAGGGGAGAGAGATAGCAATAGGCAGGGGACAGAGGGAGACCCCAGGGGCACTGAAGGGGCAGTGTGCTCGCGAAGGTAGGGGGCAATGGCAGCAGCAAGTTGACCACAGGGTAGGGGCTGTCCCTCAGGAGTGGGGGTGGGACTGGGCCTGACGCTGACTCAGCACCTGCTGCGGCTGCCGCTAGCTTGGCGAGAGCCTTGCCTTGGCCCAGAGCCGGACTGTCTGACACTGACCCATCTGTCTGTCTGTCTGTCTGTCAGTCTGCTGGCTCACGGGGGCCCAGTTCTCCCTGAGGCTCAGCCTCTCCCTTTCGGCCAGGTAACCCGCCTGGGGCAGGGGAACCTTACCAAGGATATGGGGGGTGGGGGCTGAGATGGAGAGGCAGGCTGAGTCACGTGGGGGCCCGGTCCCACTCAGAGGGTGGGCTGCGGACTGTACCACTACGGGCAGCTGGTGGCGCAGGGAGGAGGGCGGGAGGGAGCTGTCCTTAGGGGAGTTGGGAGCGGGTGGGAGCAGGGCCAGAGGGACTCCCTGACTGTCGTACCTGGACGGGGACCACACTGAAACTCTCACAACTCTCCTGCCCCATCGCTTGCTCTCTGACGACTTTCCTATCCCCCCTTGTAGGTGGTACGACCCCCAAGACTCGGCGCCCACCTCTAGCCGTGAACTGTGTCTGAGTTCCACCCAGCATAGGGTCCCCTGAGCCTACGGGACCCGATTTCGGAGTGGCGCGGGGGTGATGGGAGTGGGTGCCCAGCTCCGTTCTTGAAGCGCAGGTCACGGGAGGAGGGCGCATAGAGGGCTGGCTGGCGAGGTAGCTGCAAGGACACCCGAGGGAGAGCTGGGGAGATTGGCTCGGAGCCAAGAGAGCTCGACCAGGAGGAACCGAGCCCAGGCGTGGAGGAGCGGGAGAACCGGGGTGGGCGGGCCGGGGGGGGGCACGGCTGAAGCTGCAGAAACCCTTGGGGTGACCCAGGCGTCTGGAACCCCCCCAGGCCCCTCTGCTCCAGATTGAAAGAATCGCGAGAACCGGCACGTAGGCGGAGGACGGTGGGGGTGGGGACTGCTGTGTTGGGGAGGGGGGACCAGCAGGAACTGTGAGGCTTTCGGGGTGCCAGACTTAGCCCCTCAAGCCTTCCCCTTGACCTCAAAAATAAGGAGACTCCAGGTTATGGACAAAAGAGAAGGGGAAACTGAGGCACAGTCTGGCAGGTACTTTGTGGTCCTGGCCCACTCCCTTCCACTTTCGGGGAGCCCCTCAGCCGGGCCCTATTCTTCAGAGTCCCTGGCCTCAACCTCCCAGGCAGAGAAACATCTGGCTGGGAGACCCCGCCCCAGCCGCACTCACCCGGGCCGCGGTCCGGCCGCGTGGGCCGCCCCCCGCACAGTCGCACCTTGGACAGCAGGATGAGGAGCTGCTTCTGGCAAAGGGACTTGGTGCCGCGGGGACACACGCGCCGCTGCGCCGACACCGGCCGGCTGCCCCCGGGCTCGCGGACCTCCCGCTTCTGCCGGATCAAGCTACTGGCCAGCGCCGCCATGGCGCCCCGGGAGGAGACACCCCCAAACCGGGCCGGCGCCCGGAGCGCGCTGGGCTCCCCCAGAGGAGCCCGCTCACTAGGGCATGCTCTTGACGCTCAGGTCCCTACTTGCTGCCCCACCCACAGGACCTGAGGAGAAGCCCCAGACTACCCCCAGGTTCCCCTCTCCACAGCAGCCAGCTTCCACCCGTGGGCCCAGTGCTAGCTCCAGCAGATCCAGCAGCCTAAGCACTCCTCAGTTGATCCCACCCTCGAGTTTTGCCTCGTATTGAAAACGTCCCCTTTCCCTTCTCTCCAGTGTCTGTCCCCACTTCACCTAACCCAAAGCCAAGCCCCCCAAGATTTCCAAGGCGTGGTTTAAATATCTCCAGACACCTTTCCACTGTATTTTGGGGCACACTCCTACCAAATCCACTCTTGTAATCTACAGGGTGTGGGACTTTAGCTTTGGGATATCGCTCACCCTAACCCTACTGGGGCGCTGCCAATGTCAGGAAGGAACCCAGCCTTGGTGTTTTTTCCCTTGCTACACTCTACGCGGAGGGGATTCCCCACTTTTTTCACTGAAATCCCCCCAAAATATCTCAGAATATCCAGTTTGCCCAGGTTCAGTAAGACGAGGCTCCCAGACCCTCTGGCTGGATACCTTTTTCACCAAGTCCTCCCATGTCTAGTAGCCTAGAATTCTAGCGGCCAAGACCCTTTCTTCACCTTCACACCCTCCACTCCTTTTGAAGTCACCTCCAAATCCACCCTTCCTAGTGGATACACCAGGTAGTTTGAGGTGTCTTCTGCCACCTCAAAATGAGGCACTTCCGTGTTATGTTTTTCTACTCCCTGGCTGCCCCTTAAATTTTATTGGGGACAGCTGGTGCAGTTTAGATCGCACACCCTCCAATCTAACCAGCCCCCCAAGAGAGGAGTGCACCCACGTTGTCACCAGTCCCCAAATATGAACAGGCCCCCTACAAGTCAGAGCGGATCAGAGCTTCCCGCGACAGGGCTTCCTCGTCCTCCCCGGGATTGCCTACAGCACCCCCTCTTCCTTTCCCCGACACCCCTCAACCTGTCCTGTCCTGTTGATCCGGCGGCGGGTGGCGCTGGCTTCGGCTCCAGGCTCCTCCCTCCCTGTCCCCCGCAAACGGAGCTTCCCCCCACGCCCGGCTAGGCGTCCCGGACCCTCAAGAAGGAGTGAGGGTGTCTCTGCAGAGCTCCCCGGTCCGGCGAAGTCAGGGCACTGGGCCGGTGGCTGGACCAGGCAGAGCGGCGGCAGCGGCTGTGGGAAGCTGAGGCGGCGGCGGCGACAGCAGCTCCCCCTCCTCGGAGAGCCGGCCCGGGGGCGGGGCAGGGGGCGGAGACGCTGGGAAATAGGAGGGTGAAGCCTTGCTGGAGGAACCCCAGGGTTCCTCGGAGGAGCAGCGTGGGGACTGTGTCTTGCAAGCCCGCACACCTCAGGCTTCAGAGGCGGAGGGACAAGAGGACCTCCAGAACACAACCCTGGGTGGGAAGGAGAGGTTGGGCTTAAGGGAGGTGGAATGGCGGACGCTGGGAGAAGGGAGAGGGACCCTACTGGCCGGGATGTCAGTGAGGACAGAACCGCACGAGGAAAGTAGGGGAAGAACTGGCGAGATGGAGGATGGGTAGTGGTGAGATCCAGCCTCGGGCAAAATCCGGCCTCCTTAATATCTCTGCCTTTGTATGAGCCAAATTGATCTGCTCCTGGTCTCCATAACTCCTTTCCCCATTTGGTCAGCAAATATGTTCCTCCCATTTCTATTGGCCCCTAAGAGAAATGACCAAAAGAACTGGGGAGAGTCAGTTTCTGGAAGCTGCCCCCGGGAAGAGTGCTGGCTGCAGATGTGGAGAGTAGTGAGGCTGGAACGTGGCGACCCGTGCCGGGGGCCGGGCTGGGGGCGTAAAGGAGGAACCATTGAAGAGGCCTTCCAGAAGGGGCACTTCAGGCCCAGGGCACTCAGTCAGCCCCCCAGGCAAGGGGCCAGCAGTACCCCCCAGGTCCCCCTCGCCCACGGAGGCACTTCCACTAGTAGGAGCAGCGTCTTTAATGGGCCCCGGCCCCCACGCCCGCCAAACCGCCCCCCTTGCGGGCCACCTTGGCCTCCTCCACCGCGGCGCGGAGGGCCCTGGCAGGGTCCCCGCGGAGCCGGGCCAACGCCCCGAGCAGCGCAGCGGAGCCGTCCCCTGTACGGAGCTCTCGGCCGCTCAGAAAATAGTGAGGCAACGTTCCAGCCTCGAGCACTCGGCCAAGCTCGTCCAGCAGCCCGAGGCAGCAGGCGCCTGCATTTTCCGGCCGCGCCAGGTAGAGCGCAGGCAGCCGCTCGCACGCCCAGTACAGCAGCGTCCGCAGGAGGTAGGGCGCCGCCGCCCGGGTCCCGGCCACCAGCGGGCGCAGTAGCGCCTGGGCCGCCGCGTGCGCCTGCAGCAGCGGCGCTGGTATGCGCGCTTTGAGCGCCAGCTCCTGGCGGGCGAAACAGAGCTGCCAGGCGGAGAAGCATGGCCGCTCGGTGCAGCCACCCGGCACCAGGTAGAAGGAAGCCGACTCAGAGGCCAGTGGGCCAGCCCAAGAGTGGCTCCGAGCCCCCTCGGGCCAGCCGGCCACGGACACCACTGGGATCAGGTCGAAGAGCAGGAGGCGGCGAGGGGGCTCAGGGGTAGCCAGGAGGATGGTGGTGAAACCCGCATGGCGAGCTGCATGCACCAAACGTGGAGCACAGGGGACCGGGATCAGAGACTCGGCGACTGCCGCCAGCGTAGCAAAGAACCAGGCAGCCACCTGCGTGGGGCATAATGTGGGCCATGCGTCCCGAGCGTCCGATGGCTTTGGGACTGGGCTTTCGACGGCTGCCTTGGTGACGTCACTACTCGGTGTTTTCAAAGGTGCGGTGGAGCCAAGGTCGATGACGTCATGCTGTGGAGACTCGGATGCCGAAACGTCACTAGGTGATTTTTCCAATGACACTGGCGCCTCGTGCTCAGTGATGTGGCTGTGCCGCTGGTCTACAGAGCTTTGCCAGTCCTTGGGACTTTCTTTGCTCTCGGTTCGGTGGATCGAATCACAACCTCCTGGGACTGGGGGTCCTAAGCAATCCTGCCACATCTCCCGGATGGGGGTTCCGCATACCAGTTCTGGGAGGCGGACCTGTGTGTAACCAGATTCCAGGTCCAGTTGCAGTTCAGTGCCGTCCAGCGAAAACAGGGGCACTAGGAGTGTGAAGCCGGCATCGTAGTGAGGTCCCCGGGCGTAGGGACCCAAGGGTGCATGCCCCAAATCCAGGGAGCCCTCGCGAATCCCACCACGAAGCAGCAACAGCTCTGCCTGGGGAGGAAGGCGAGGGTCCCGACGATGAACGAGACCTGAAAAAAGTGAAGGGAACATGAGGGCGTCGCCCCAAGCCGGGGCTGGGTGGTGGCGAGGCTGAGAGCTGTGAGTTCCCAAAGGCAAGTAGGGTGACTTACCAAGTAAAGAGAAGACGAAGTCCTTGGCCCGGAGGAGGTCGGCTCCCGGCTTGGGCCCGTCACTCCAGCTCTCCTGCACACCCAGCTCCTGGATCAGCTGGGTCAATTCCTGCAGCTGCGCCCCGGAGCAGAAGTCAATGTCCGTGAGCGGCCGAGCTGGGGCCGGGGGCGGCGGGCCCCACCAGGGGGCACTTCCCCAGACCACGGAAGCCATTTGGTTCTATCGCTTTAGGCTAAGGAAAACACGGAAGGCAGGTAGCGGAGACGGGCCTTTCCTTTGCTGCCAAAAAGTCGCCCTCGTTCTTTCCTCCTTTTGAGGCCGAGCGAGTGCCCCAGACACAGTCTACAAATGAGTCTGTAGATTGTGGGTTCTAAATTTAATTCTCAAAATGAACAAATAAATACCTCCTCTATCCTGGCCCTTTTCTCATATGCAGGTCCCCGCCCCCATGAACTGGTTCACCGGACTCAGCAGGTAAAAAGTAACTGTTGGCGCCTCCTACGGAGACAAGAGTCTCCGCCGCTGCCTCTTGTCTACCTCCCTTTACCTCTTTTTTTTGACGAGGTTCATTGGTCTGCGGCTTCTCCCTTATGGGAAAAAGCAGTAAGAGTGGGGAGGAGAAATAGATTCAACAGGTTACTTCTTCCTGATGTCCACGTGGCCACGCCCCTACATTTTCGGCCACGCCCCTTTCTGGAGGCTGTCGGGGTGCTTTCGGCAGGGTCGGGTCGCCAGTCAGAGTTCAGTCACTCTTTTCGTTCTGCTGCGATCTCGCGTTATCCTGGGAGTTGTAGTTTCCCGCGCTACTAGGGCGTAGGAGCCGTTGCCCCACATCGTTTCCCGTTCCGCCGAAGTAGTGCCTGATGGAAGTTGTAGTTCCTCTGGAGATTGACTATTCTGTCTCTTTTCATGCCCATGTCAACTCCACTCAAACATTCCTTGGGGTTTGAGACGGGTAATAGGATGGATCTGAGTCACAAACATTAATGAGGGACGGGCCAGGCGCGATGGCTCACGCCTGTAATCCCAGCACTTTGGGAGATCCAGGCAGGTGGATCACCTGAGGTCAGGAGTTCAAGACCAGCCTGGCCAACGTGGCGAAACCCCGTATCTACAAAAATACAAATATTAGCCGGGCGTAGTGGCGGCGCTTGTAATCCCAGCTACTCAGGAGGCTGAGGCAGGAGAATCACTTGAACCCAGGAGGTGGAGATTGTGGTGACTTGAGATCATGCCATTGCAATTTAGCCTGGGCGACAACAGCGAAACTCCGTCTCAAAAAAAGAAAAAAGTGCTGGGCGCAGCGGCTCACTCCTGTAATCCCAGCACTTTGGGAGGCCGAGGTGGGCAGATCACAAGGTTAGGAGTTTGAGATCAGTCTGGCCATTATAGTGAAACCCTGTCTCTACCAATAATTTAAAAATTAGCCTCACAAAAAACAACAATTAAAAAGAAAAAGGAAAAAGACAAAAAAAGAAACACACACACACACACACACACACACACAAAATTAGCCTCGAGTGGTGATGTGCGCCTGTAGTCCCAGCTACTTGGGAGGTTGAGGCAAAAGAATCGCCTGAACCCGGGAAGCAAAGGTTGCAGTAAGCTGAGATCACGCCACTGCATTCCAGCCTGGGTGACAGAGCGAGACTCCGTTTCAAAAAAAAAAGTAAAGAGGGACACACCCTAGGACCTGGGGAGAGATTGGGGCCCTCGCATCTCTGTGTGATACAGGAGCCCTGCTCACTTATATCTATGAGAATTCTTCCATGCAATTATAACTTCCTCATTTTGGGGATGAGCAGAGTACTGCCTAGAAAGGTGGCATATGACGTGTCCAAGGTCAGAGAGGAGTCAGGGAGGTGCTGCAAAAGGGTTCCCTGGCTGGGTGGTGGGGGCAGCATCTTCAATCCCAGAGGTGGCAGTGTTAGGCAGGAGCACACAGATGGTGACTCCGAAATGGATGTTGGACTCATAGAGGAGACATACATGTTAGTGATGCTCACCTCAGGTTACTGCTACCTGAGTCACGGCAGGGAAAACACTTTGAAATCTCAGAGTTTGTTGTGTACACAGAAGAGTTATCAGGGCTGAAAATCAAGTCCAGAAGAAACTCCCTGCTAGGCTGGGGCAAGGCAATGGAAAATTATCAAGAGCAGGAAATTGCTTTAAGTAGCTCATGCTATGAAGGAGCAGAACACACCTGTAAACCACCATGGGACCAGGAGCCAGGACAACTGGATAGAAAGATAGGAAACCAGGGGCAGGCCCACAGATCAGACTAATCCATCACTGGGCCAGAATTTTTTTTTTTTTTTTTTTTTGAGACTGAGTTTTGCTCTTGTTGCCTAGGCTGTAGTGCAATGGTGCGATCTCAGCTCACTGCAATCTCCACCTCCGAATTCAAGCGATTCTCTTGCCTCAGCTTCCCAAGTAGCTAGGATTACAGGCGCCCGCTACCACACCCAGCTAATTTTTGTATTTTTAGTAGAGACTGGGTTTCACCATGTTGGTCAGGCTGGTCTCGAACTCCGACCTCAGATGATCTGCCTGCCTTGGCCTCCCAAAGTGCTGGGATTACAGGCACGAGCCACTGCACCTAGCCTGGGCCAGGACTTCTTACATTCCTTCTGGCCTTGGTCTGTCTCCAGGACGGCATAGGCCTAAGTCCATGGATAAGAGACTTAAGGAGGGACACCTAGGAAAATTAGAGGACTGCAAAGGAAGAGACTCCCCAACTCTAGAGATCAATTTGGGAAGCCCAGACGTCAGAGGTTTCTAGTCACTGACAGAGAGCTTTTCTCCCTCAGCAACCAGGGCTGGGATCCCTGGGAGAACTGAGAGCACCAAAACAGCCCAGAACTGCGGAGGTAGTTCCCATACACAACATCTGGCTGTGACGCAAGAGGCCAGATCAAGAGAACTGGAGACTGGGATCTTTCTCACAGTCTGGAGTAACCAGGCATTGGGCATCCCTACATCTCATCTCCTCCCCAGAGGGTGGCTTCCGAGGCACTCTAAAAAAAACTAAATTCTCTGGACTCTGTGGGAGCTTTGAAGATGTTAAGAATGGGTGACAAGGGCCGGCCAGGGTGGCTCATGCCTATAATCCCAGCACTTTGGGAGGCCGAGGCGGGCAGATCATCTGAGGTCAGGAATTTGAGACCAGCTTGGCCAATGCGGTGAAACCCCATCTCTACTAAAAAAAAAAAAAAATACAAAAAATTAACCAGACATAGTGGCGCACACCTATAATCCCAGCTCCTCAGGAGGCAGAGGCAGGAGAATTGTTTAAACCCAGGAGGCGGAGGTTGCAGTGAGCCAAGATTGCACCACTGCACTCTTTCCTGGGCAACAAGAGTGAAATCCTGTCTCATAAAGAAAAGAAAAAAGAATGGGTGACAAGGAATAGTTCCTCTAAACTTTAAAGCATTGCTCTCCAATATAATTTTCTGTGACGATGGCGATGTCCTGAGTTGGTCCTGTCTGATACAGTAGCCACTAGCCACATGTGGCTGTTGAGCACTTGAAATGTAGATAGTGTGACCAGGCGCCCTGGCTCACACCTGTAATCCCAGCACTTTGGGAGGCCAAGGAAGGCAGATCACTTGAGGTCAGGAGTTTGAGACCAGCCTGGTCAACACGGCGAAATCCCGTCTCTACTAAAAATACAAAAATCAGCTGGGCGTGGTGGCGCACACATGTAATCCCAGCTACTAGGGAGGTTGAGGCAGGAGAATCGTTTGAACCCAGGTGGTGGAGGTTGCAGTGAGCCGAGATTGGGCCATTGCACTTTAGCTTGGGTGACACAGCAAGACTCTGTCAAAAAAAAAAAAAAGAAAAAAGAAAGAAAGAAAAAACAAGGAATATAGATGTGACTGAGGAACAGAATTTAAAATTTTGTTTAACTTTAATTTACTTTTTTATTTTTGAGACAGAGTCTGGCTCTGTCACCCAGGCTGGAGTGCAGTGGTGTGTTCTTGGCTCACCACAGCCTCTGCCTCCCAGGTTAAAACAAGTCTTCTGCCTAAGTCTCCTGAGTAACTGGTATTACAGGGATGTGCCACCATGCCTGGCTAATTTTTGTATTTTTAGTAGAGACAGGGTTTAACCAGGTTGCCCAGGCTGGTCTCAAACTTCTGACCTCATGATTGGCCCATTTCAGTCTCCCAAAGTGCTGGGATTACAGGTGTGAGCCACCAAGCCCAGCCTAATTTACATTTTAATAACCACATTTGTCTAATGGCTAGTGTATTGGACAGAGCAGCTCTAGGGCCTCAAGGGTAATGGGCTTAGCTATGCAGCTATGGAGGAGAAGCAGGGACCTGTCCTCATTGGCTCTGTGGGTGGCCAGCATCAGGGGTGGGCTGGGGTGGATGTCCTCAAACAGACAGAACATTTCTCTCGCCTCTTTATTTCTGATGCACTTTTGTCCCCTCTTTGTCCAAGGTTCTCATCACATTCTGATATCCCTACTCTTCGGTGGTTTCCCCGAGTTGCTAGGTGCCTCTTGATGAAGGCACCTGGGGGTCAGAGCTTCACACTTGTCCTTGCCCACTGCCAACTGTCTCTTACCAGCATCAAAAACCACATGTCCTGCCTGGATGCCTGGTCCAGGGTAGTGGGACTTCCAGTTGATTTGGGGAGGCATAGACATCTGACGATAGTTCTGATAGCCTGAAGGAACTGTATCCACAGGGCGGTGCACCCCATGCTGGCTGCCTGCCCTCCGGGAGAATGACTGCAGCTCAATTAGTACAGGTACCTCTGAGAAGGTCTGCAGGTCACTGGAGACCACCTGGGCCTTGGAAGAGCAGGAGTTCTGATTGAGTTGGACAGGAGCCCAGACTACATGATGCTGTGCGTCCTCCTTCTGAGCAGCCTTCTCAGGCACAAGTGACTTCATCAGGGACAGTGTGGACTTTGGGTTCTGAAGTGGGGACAAAAGCTGAGCAGAGTCAGAACCTAGGGCAGGGCTTGGGTTCTTGTGGAGGCCAGGACCTGGGATAAGGCATGAGTTCTTGTAGGGGCAAGATTCCTGGGTAAGGCCTGAAATCTTGGGGAGGCCAGAGTCTTGGGCAAGGGCTAGGTCTTTCTGCAGGCCAGGATCTTGATGAATTCCTGGGTGCTTGTGGAGATTAGAGTCTTGGCTATGTTCTGAACTCCTGTAAACTCCAACATCTTGTGGAGGGCTAAATCTTCTTTCAACTTTAGTGGCTTGGGTAAGGCTGGGACTCTTATGGAGGTTGGAATCTTCAAGGTCTTGAACTTTGTGGCCACCACCGTCTTGGATAAGGCCTGGATTATTGTAGTTTCCTGAGTCTTGGGTAAGGCCTGAACACTTTGGGAGGTCAGAGGTTTGGACAAGGCCTGGGCTCTTGTGGAGACAAGATTCCTGGATAAGTCCTGAGCTCTTGTTGACTTCAGAGTCTTGGACAAAGTATGGACCCTTCTGGGATCCAGAATCTTCTGTAAGGCCTGGGGTACTACCAACTCCTGGATCTTGGACATTGTAGGTATTCTTGTGACCTCCAGGATCTTTAGCAGGGCGTGGGTTCTTCTGGTCTTCAGTTGCTTGGGAGAGATCTTGACTTTTGTAGACTACAGTCTCTTGGTTTGGTTCAAGATTCCTGTAGACTCCAGAGTTTTGTGTAAAGACTGAACTCCTCCAAAGGTCAGAAGTTTGGGTAAATGGTGTTTTCTTGTGGAGGCCAGAGGGTTGGGTGAGACGTGAGTTCCTAAGGATACCAACTTTCTGAGTCAGACCTGTGTTCTTTTGGCGGTGGGAATCCTGAGTAATGCCTGAATTCTTATGAAGACCAAAGTCTTGGGAAGGACTTGGATTCTGGCAGAGATAAGAATCTTGGGAAAGGCCTGGAAATTTGTGTAGGCCTGGATCTTGAGCAAGACTTGGGTTCTTGTGGAGGCCTGGATCTTGGGTAAGGCCTGGGTTTTTGTGGAGGTCTAGGTTTTGGGTAAGGTCCAGCTTCCCGGGAACTCTGGAGTCTTTTGAAGGGCATCGGGTCCTTTGAAGGCTAGAATCTTGGGTAAGGCCTAGACTCTCATGACATTCAGGGCATTGGGGTTGGATCAGGAGTTGGGAAATGGTGGCAAATGGGGAAGGGATGGGGGCTTGGCAAGTGGGGTTAGACTGAGGAGTTTTGGAGGTTGGGAGAACCGTAGGGGTTTGTATTAAGGTTGAGGGCTTCTGATGGTTGGTGGGTTGAGGATGGACAAAGGATCTGGGAGGAACGAGCGGCAGGGAAAGAATGCATGGTGAAGGAAGGGTGCACAGTGAGCTCTGGGCGGTGGTTGCAGAATGAAAGCAAAGCTTGGCACGTGCAGTATCCTGGGAGTAGACAAGGAATTTGGGGTAGACTGGAGCCTGGGAGTCTGTGTTCTTCTCGGAACTGCAAGGATGAAAGCTGCAGTAAGGGAAAGTCTTGGTCTGGGAGTACTTATCTTTGGAATCATCTGAGATCTTCCATTCCATATTCCCCAACTCCAGGTAGCCCAGTATGGATCCTGCAGGAGGCTCGGCACTGTCCCCACTGCATTGCTTTGTTTGCTCAGATATACCAGAACTCACCAGGTCCTGACCCTCTTGGTGCCTGAAAAGGATACCCAAGTCTTTTCTGGAATACCCAGGGTCCTGGGGGTTGCACATATGGCAGAAGTTCTGCTTTGCCCTGCGGGCATCATAGACCACATGGCCAGTGGAGAGGCCATGGCTGAAGGCAGGTGGGCTAGAGGGTGTAGGAGCTATGACAGGGGCAGGGGTGGGGGCAGGGACAGGAGCAGGGATAGTAGTGGTAGTCAGGGCTTTGACCAGTGCTGGAGCAGGAGCTGGGGCAGAGGCTGGGACAGGGGCTGGTGTAGGAGCTAGAACAGGAGTAGTGGCTGGGGCAAGAGTTCCAGGAGGAACTGGGTCAGAGCCTGGGACAGGAACTGAGCTGTGGCCTGGATGAGAGTGGTCTGGGCTATATGCTGGGGCGTGAGCTGAGGTGTGCTCAGGGCTGTGGGCCTGGGAGTGTGTATGCTCAGTGGTGTGGGGCTGAGAGTGAGTTTGGGCCTGGGCTGAGATATGAACTTGAGTGTGAGCTAGGGCCTGGGTTGGGGTAGGAGCTGGGATGTGAGCTTGGTTGTGGGCCAGAGTCTGAGCTGGGGCAGGGGCCGAGGTATGGGCTTGGGCCTGGGTAGAGGTGTCCAGGGCCTGGGAGTGGGTGCCCTCAGGGGTGTGGGCCTTGGACTGGGTCCGGGAGTAGGCAGGGGTGTGCACAGAGGTGTGGGCCATGGAATGGGTCTCGGGGCGGGTGGGGGTGTGTAGAGGAGTGTGGGCTGGGGAGCGGACCTGGGCCTGAGCTGAGGCAGAGTCTGGGGTCTTAGTCTTGCTCTCTTGGGGCAAGTGGCGTGGACCCATGTCCAGCTTGCTCGTCTTTGGGAACTGGGAAGATGTCTCTGGCCTGGAGAGCAAGGACGCTTGAGACTTAGAGGCTGTGACCTGAGGGGCCTCCCCAGCTGCCATCATCCCCTCCTTGTACAGTCCCCATGGAGACTCCCTGGGAGCCCTGGCACATCCACATTTAGGTGACATCCAGCAGCACCTAGAAACCTTCTCATCCTTCGTGTCTGGTATCCAGGAGTCAAGGTGGTTAACGTGCCTGAGCAGGAAGCCGGGGCGATGATGGACACGGGAAGAGACTTTTGAGCGCAGCTTCTTGGGATCCGCGGAGGAGCAAATGCATACAGGCTGGCTACCTCTGCCGCTGGGTTGCTTGTCTGCGGGTAGAGGTGAGACGGGACAGGGCCCAGGTTCCTTAGGGACTGAGATCCGGGACAGGGATAGGAGAAAGGGGACAGGCCCATATCCCTGGGAACCCACAGCAGGGCCCACTCACCTTTGGGAAAGAAATGATGGAAAAGAATCCACAAGGAGCTCTTCAGATACTTCCAGAGCTGAGGGAAACGGGAGGGGAGGTGAGTCTGGAAGTAGGGTGAGCCCCTAAGCCCAACTGTTTTTTTCTTTTTTTTTTTTTTTGAGATGGAGTTTCACTCTTGTTGCCCAGGCTGGAGTGCAATGGCGCGATCTCGGCTCACCGCAACCTCCGCCTCCTGGGTTCAAGCGATTCTCCTGCCTCAGCCTCCCGAGTAGCTGGGATTACAGGCACGTGCTAACACGCCCAGCTAATTTTGTATTTTTAGTGGAGATGGGGTTTCTCCATGTTAGCCAGGCTGGTCTCCAACTCCCAACCTCAGGTGATCCGGCTGCCTTGGCCTCCCAAAGTGCTGGGATTACAGGCGTGAGCCACCGCACCTGTCCCTAAGGCCAGCTCTTATCTGGCCACATCCCGACAGCCCTCCCACCTCAGCCCCTTCAAGACCCCAGGGTTCCTCCAATCCTGCCACCCAGATCCTGCCCTGACCAGAGTCACCACATTGATCCACACGTTGAGCAAGATAAAGCTGCCCAGAAGAAGAAGAATTGAGTCTCCTAAGTCCTCGCACTTCTTGGGGTTGGTACCAGAGCACACCTGGGCTGGCTCACCCATGGCCTGGGGTCCCAGGACTGCCGGGGTCCCCTGGCCCTCACATGGTCACTAGGAGCAAGACTCCTGTTGTTGGGGAAGGGGTGTACTGAGTCATAATGAAGCAGGTGGTCAGGGTCACAATGAGGAATTCTCGTAACCAGGTTTGAGTCACCTGGTGTGGACAGTCATGGGGTCTGGAGGCCAGTGCACCTCTCCTGTGTCTCCATCGTTCCCTACTGCTGGATAATTCATTCACTCACTCACTCATTCCATCGCTTCTGCAGTTTCTTTTTTTTTTTTCATTCGAGAAGGAGTCTCGCTCTGTCACCCAGGCTGGAGTGCAGTGGTGTGATTTCGACTCACTGCAGCCTCTACCTCCCAGGTTCAAGCAATTTACTGCCTCAGCCTCCTGAGTAACTGGGATTACAGGCGTCCACCACAACACTAGGCTAATTTTTGTATTTTTAGTAAAGACAGGGTTTCACCATGTTGGCCAGGCTGGTCTCGAACTCCTGTCCTCAGGTGATCCACCCGCCTTGGCCTCCCAAAGTGCTGGGATTACAGGTGAGAGCCACTGTGCCCCGGCACTCTTGCAGTTTCATTTCAGAATCCTGAACCCTTCACCCCTTGAACACCCCAAACACTGCGAAGACCTCCACTTCAGGGCCCTGGGGAAGGCCTGGCTGGAATCCAGAGCCTCAGCCTGGTCCTGTACCCTGTGCTAAGTGGATCTCAAAGAGCCCCACTTAAGACAGAGTTCGGAACCCAGACCTGATCCTTTCTGGGAACAGGGAGAATAGAGAACCCGGGTGGTGGCCAGAGATCGGTCATTTGTCGTCGTCTGCTGCAACATATACATAGCGCATGGTGCAGACCAGGTGGGCCTGCTGGCAGGCGCATAGCCACTAAGCCAAAGGGCACCTCACACCAAGAAGGGGACACTGACTTCTCATTTCAGGAAGCCAAGGGCAGGGACCCAGGCTGGCCGAAGGAGTGGCACTCCCAAGTCACAGACCATCACAGTGATTCCTGGACTCTGTTTCTCTTTATTCCTCTCTCTCCATGCCCTGCCCCACGCCCCATATTCGCCTGCTGGTCAGTTGAGTTTCCTGGTCCTGTGCAGAGAGGGCCTCGAGGCGGAGGTGGAAGCTGGTGGCAGTGAGCAGGCCCTGGCTCTGCTCTTCTGCACCTGCCGCTTCAGCTGCAGGCTGTCGTACACCTGGTAGTCAGCATTGCCCCCTGGATTCCGGCTGAGTGGGACGAACATGGTTGGGGGTGCGGCAGGATCTGCAGCCTGGACTTTGGGCCGCGGCTGGGAGGAATGGGGGAGCCGCACTGAGCTTGGAGCTGGGTTCCGTTGGTGGGAGGCCTCGTCCAAGACCGTCAGGGAGGCGGAGGCAGTCAGAGGACACCGCGCGGGCAGAGCCTCAGCCCAGTCGGCTGCCCGGCACCGCACCTCCTGGGGGTCTCGGGAGCTGGAGCCTAAGTGTTCTGTGGATGGGTGGGGGCTGCGGTTGGACGGGCCATGAGCGTGACAAAGCAGGGTCCGCCGGTGGGACTGTGGGGAGTGGTGCTCCCGGTAGCCCTGGGCCTGGGGCCGGGGGCTCCGGGACACCAAGGCAGTGGGGGGCTCAAAGCCCTCCATGCCACGACGCCGCTGATCCCGGGAGTCATACAGTATCCAGCCCACTGCGGGGTAAGGGCTGTGCCCCACGGAGACCCAACAGGGGTTAGGAGGCAGCCGGCGGGGAGGTGGCGGAGACGAGGCCCACTGCTCAGCCTCCACATTGCCCCACAGTTGGGACTGGGAACCGTGGGGCCTGTAGGATTGCAGCCTCAGCTCAGACTTGGCCTCTACACGCTTGGGCATGCGGTGCAGCTTAGGTGACAGGTAGAGAGAGGGGGGTGGCAGACTGGCCAGGATTCCACCCTGGTGGCCCCACAGCCCCACATTGGAGGGCAGGCCCGCTCTCTGATAAAACCCACCCCAGCCCCAACGTGGGTACTTGGGATATGGAAAGGACAGGTCATCCTCCTCCTCCAGATGGGAATCTGGGTCCTTCCGATCAAAGAAGGGCACCAGGTGCAGTCCTGACACCTTTCGGCCTCGATGTGGGTTACAGAAGACCGAGCGCCTGTGGGGGATTTGTCTGTAGTTCTGTGGCTGCTGCTGGTGATTGCAGCAGCAACGGTGACAACGGCGGCGGCGGCGATGACAACGAAGAAGACTGCTACAGTGAAGGCTGGAGAAGTGGCGGCAGGAGGAAGAGGAATGCCATGTGGGTGGGGCCATCTTCCCCTGTACAGGGTCCAGGATGCGATGGATGTGGACGTCCCGAGCCTTGTCTGGGGGACCACTGGGGGAGCTTTCGCTGGCCTGAACTTCATCTGGGGAAGGCAAGAGTCCATGAGGTCAGGGCAATTGTCAGAAGAGCTCCAGGTTGGGAACACTGGGGCCTGGGTTTCTAGGGCCGTTGTCAGGGGTGGGGATGGGGGTCCCCTCCCTCTCCAGCAGCCACACTTACTTTTCTGAGGAGTCCAATCAATCAACTTGTCTAAGGTGTTCTGGAGTCCATGCCACATCTGGGGCAGGGTGGAAGAGAGTGAAGGCCAGGATCTCCACCCCAGCACTACTGCCCCTGCTCCCGCCCCAGTCTTTACTGCACGTGCAGGTGGAGGTGCAGGCTGCAGCTGGCTCCCACCCTCAGCCCTCTTCACCCCTAGAGGTGGTCCACAATCATCACTGACCATAGTGGCCACGTTGATGCCAATGTTGACAAGAACGACAAGGCCCAGCAGCAGGAATAAGATGTCCTCAGCAGCCTGGGGGCTTTCTTGGTATTGATTGCAACACCCCAGGGTGTTATCCCATAGCTGGTTTTCCATGGACGGGTGTCCTAGGGCCACCTGGGCCACACGCCCCCCCGCCCCCACCCCTGGCCCCGGCCCCAACCCACACCACACTCATGCCAATCCCCAGAGATAGCTACAAGCTGGTAAGGGAGCCAGGTCACAATGAGGCAAGCTAGCGAGTGTCACAATGTGGAGGTGGCAGCTTTTATCCATTTGCCGGCCCCTTCTACCGCCTTCTCCACCCTAGGCTCCTACTTGGTGGAGCCGGTCCCCAGATAACCCAGATCTCAGTCTGTTCCTCGGTCTCCTTGAGGCTTGCTTAACCCCATACCTGGTTCCAGAACTGAAAATAGGGTAGTTACAGGATGACACAGTCTTCACAGAGGTTGAAGCATACATAAGGTATCTCTTGTTTCATTGTTCTTTTCAGACATTATGGCAATTTACATAGCCTGTTGGTGTGCCCTGCCCCACGGCTACTTTGAGGCCAGTGGCTAGGGTGACTAGATGAGCAGTTGATAGTAAGAGTCCCCTCAGGCGTCACCCTACTGTACCAGTCCCTCCCTACTCTGCCCATTTCCCTGTCATAATTCCTCTAGCTCTCATCTCTGCCCAACTCTTCCTGGCAGAGACTGCAGCCCTAGGTGTTGCTGGTCCCTGGGCCCAGCAGCCCCTTCACCACACTGACGTCTGCCTCTGCCAGGAACCAACCCCAGCCATGGTTTCTCCATCCTAACCACCTGCACTCCCACCGACCCACCTGCACTCCAAGGTGAAAAACAGTTAAGCTGCTACCTTAAGAAAACCTGCCGGGTGCGGTGGCTCACACCTGTAATCCCAAGCAGGTGGATCACCTGAGGTCAGGAGTTTGAGACCACCCTGGCCAACATGGCGAAGCCTCTACTAAAAATACAAAAATTAGCTGGGCGTGGTGCCAGGTGCCTGTATTCCCAGCTACTTGGGAGGCTGAGGCAGAAGAATCACTTGAACCCGGGAGCCAGAGGTTGCAGTGAGCTGAGATCATGCCACTGCACTCCAACCTGGGCCACAGAGAGAGACTGTCTCCAAAAAAAAAAAAAAGAAAGAAAGAAAGAAAAACCACATGAAATTAACAAAGCACAAAATAGATGTAATTGTTAATGTGACAAAAAGAGTGTTGGACTTGAAACAGGTGCATCACTGGGGTATGTGAGAGTGGCACCCTGGAGACTGCAAGCCATTTGTTTACACAGTGAACCACTCAGCAGAAATAAAGGCCAGTGAGCATTTCCCATCCAGCCTCCAAACACATAGTAGATGCTCAGTATATATGCACTGAATGGAATCAGTTGAAAGTGATCAGTAACTTTTGTTGAATGAAAGAAGTAGGGCCATTCGCAAATGGTCCATCTGCTCACATTCCAGGAATGTGTCTAGAGTGGAAGGTGAAGTCTAACTTCCTCAACCTGGGCTCATGCACATGGCTGTTTGTTCCCAAGTGGTATGTGTGTGCATGTGCATGGATCCCAATTGTCTAGGAGAAACACAAGCCTGAGCTTCTGTGTTTCTGAGTTTCTGAGTCCACATGGCGAACTGAGGAGGGTGGTAGATTCTGGTGGGCCAGGCTGGTTCTGCAGCAATGGGATGGGGCGTCTGAGACCATGAACTTGATCCTCAGGGTCTGTGTAACCATGAGCAAGTCACTTAGCTTCTCTGAGCTTAGTCTCCTCCCAGGTGACATGAGGGGTTAATCAAAGGAGTGAGGTCAGAGAGAGCTGTGATGTTACAGTGAGGTACCTCTTGAGCGGGTCCCCAGTATTTCATCCTCTGCTCCAATCCTGCTCAAGAGGATGTTCAGGGTGACTGGGGAACTGTGAGGGGCTGGACACCCTCTCGGTCATCCCTCCCCAAATAAACCAGGGCTTACATGGGAACCATGCCTCACCTCTGGCTGCAGCCTAACCCTGGACTCTGGCAGGCACCAGCCTTCTGAGGAGCTAAGGCCATGGAGATGGAGGTCTCTCCTCTGGTGCAGGACAGCCTGGGGACCTGGGGTGGAATTTAGGGGCTTCTCTGTGCACTAAAGAAAACAAGGTATTAACTGGGCATGGTGGCGCCTGTAGTCCCAGCTACTTAGGAGGCTGAGGCGGGAAGATTGCTTGAGCTCGGGAGGCGGAGGCTCCAGTGAGACATGATTGCACCACTGCACTCCAGCCTGGGCGACAGAGCAAGACCCTGTCTCAGGGGTGGGGGAGGAAACAGGCTGGGCGAGGTGGCTCATACCTGTAATCCCAGCACTTTCAGAGGTTTAGGCAGGTGGATCACTTGAACCCAGGAGTTTGAGACCAGCCTGAACAAAGTGGTGAAACCTGGTCTCTACAAAAACCAGTGGCATGGCCAGGTGTGGTGGCTCACGCCTGTTATCCCAGCACTTTGGGAGGCCAAGGTGAGCGGATCACCTGACGTCAGGAGTTTAAGACCAGCCTGGCCAACATGGCAAAACCCTATCTGTACTAAAATGCAAAAAAAAAATAGAAAGAAAGAAAACAAGGTGGAGGCAGATGAGAGCCTTGGAACCAAGAAGGGCCTGGGAAAGGCTGAGGAGAGGGACAGGCCTATGGGGTGAAAGGTTGATGAGGGTCCTCAGGGCTCAGGGCCCTGTGGCCAGGGACAGCATTCTCTTCACAGCCACACCGCAACACCGCCACAGATCACCTCCTCTCTCCTTTTAATTTTTTTCAGTCACCTCTCAGTCAGGGAACCGTACACCTGATTCTTGCTTGTCACTTCGGCAGTGCTGGATCCAGAGGGCATTGGGTAGCAGCGGGACGGGGCCTCCACCTCCCAGGTCAGTTCCTAAAGCCACCGCCTCACATCCCGGGCATCATACGCTATTCGGCCTGAGAGCGGCCCCGGAAAAATTCAGGGACAACTGCTGGGCCCAGGGTGGGAGGGTGGACAGGCTGGTACTGAGCCGCCTCTGCCTCCAGCACTGCGCCCTCCCCACTGTTCTCGTTGCCAGGAGCCTCTGGGCTGGGAGGTGGGGGGTTCACAGGATACACATAGGCCCTTAGACCCAGCTCGGACCTCATGTCTGTTTTGAGGGGCCTTTCCTCTATGGTAGGCTGGAAGTGGATGGTCTGGGGAGGGGGCTCTGGGGCATCCTGCGTCCAGGGAACCCAGGTCCCCTGAGTGGGTTGGAAGCCTTTCCAGTCCTCGGGGCCATCCCAGTGGTGGCAGCAGATGGCTGGGTACTGATGTTGGGGTTTCTCATCATCAGTGTCAGGAGCCCAAGTTACTGGGCGGTGAGTGCAGCGTGCGGGAGAGCCTCGACGGCGACAGCGCTGAGCGGGGGGTGGGGTCACAGTCATCATCACGGGGTCCGTGGTGCACCGAAGATGGACTGCAGGGGAACTCTGCCTCTTCGAGGGCTGGGTCGGCTCTTCTGGTGAGGATGACTTAGGAGCTTCTGTGGATGGGGAGAGGCGAGACTACTGGGGAGGCCAGCTCCTAAAGGCACAGAGAGTCAGGGCCTGGGGAGGGCAGTTGCACAGCTCTGGTGTCTGAGAGGGAAGAGCAAGAAGGGAAGGGGCTAATTCAGGGCTGAGGCTAGAGCGCCTGGTTTCTGCCCCTCCTATGCTCAGCCCCCAGCCCTGCTCACCTTTCTCACAAACGATATTGTGGAACGCTTGGTCTAAGACCCCACGGAGTCGGCTCCAGAGCTAGATGGGGGAGACACGGTGATCCCAGGCAGGCCCTGGCCACCAGGCCCAGCCCCCACATCCCACCAGTCCCCTCCTGCCCGGCCCCATCCTGACCAGGGTCACAATATTGATGCCAATGTTAACGTAGATGATGAGGCCTAGCAGCAACAGGACGCAGTTGCCCAGGTCCTGGCAGCTGTTGGTGTTGCAGTGGTGATATGAGGCCCACTCGGGCCTCGGCCGCTCTGCTATAGCCATGGGGTCCCTAGGGCAACCAGGGTCCTTAGGACCCCAGCCCACTGTGCCCACAGTGTCCACCGGCTGCCTGCCTGTCCCTGAGGGTCCTGGGAGTGAGCGGGTCACAATGGGCTGCCCCTCCCGCCTGAACCAGCCCACTGGGCCTCTGGCCTGTTTGGCATCTGCCCCCATCAGCCCTTGTCCCTCCTTCTATTATAGAACGACCCCAGGCTCCAATCTTGGCACAGACAGTTCATTTGCAGAACAGACCCGTTACCATGGCAACTAGACCTCCTCACCCACTCCCCCTCCCTCTCAGGCCTCAGAGCTGGTCCCTGAAAAGCAGGGTTGGGGGTCAGGACCCCTCCTCCCCCATCACTTGCCCAGGGCTTGTTTCTTCAGAGACCACCCTCCCCACAACAGAGAAGCCATAACCAACAGTTAAACTTTTATATTTACAATATTCTCTTCATCTTTTGCCAGGTTTAAAAATGTGTACAGAGCCGCAAAGGGTTGGGGTAGGGACGTGGGATTATCGGGATTGTTCTGGGGAGAGGAGCTGGGCATTGGAGTCCGTGGCTGAATCATGGGGTCCCCCAGCCCCCCTCCCATGCCCCAATTGTGGGGGCATCTGTCTACAGGGTTCAGGGCCCAGGTCTCTAGCATTTGGAGGGCATGGCTGTTTGGACAGGAGCTAGACCAGGCAGGGGAAAGGATCAGAAAAGAACTAATTTTCCATGGATGGAGGTAGGAGGAGAAGGGACAGTCATAAGGCGAAGGTCTGGGGACTCAAGACCAGGGATTCTGGATTTGGGTGTCAGCGGAAGACAGCACCCCACCCCCATTCAAGTTTGGCACTAACGCCCCACAAAATGCCAGCAGATGAGGATTCTCCCCTTGTCCACTGGCATCGCCTAAGCCCTTCCTGACTTCATTCTTTCCCCAGAGGCTCAAACCCGAGGCCCTCCAGGGAGTCACCTCACACATTTCAGATTCTTCCTGCTTGTGTCTGCCCAAGCTCCGTCCCCACTGCCCCCTCCATCCGTGCCTCAGCACCGCTGACCTCATTCTCCCCAATTTGCCTGATGAGACCTTTCTCCCCACTGCCTCCCCTTGGCCCCTCAAGGCTCCTTTCTTTCAGCCAAGGAGGGGGCGGGGGGTCAGAGAAGGAGGGTGGTCAGCTGAGAAGGCTGGTCTGATGCTGAGATGGGGACAGCTTCAAAGAGGGAGATGGAGATGAAGGGGAACGGGGAACTGAGGCAGGGTGGGGGAGATGCAGCGAGGAGAAGGGGCACAGAGGGGACCCCCCAACCCGCCACATCCCTCACCCTGTATCCCGCTTGCCCCTAGTTTCTCCTGCCCTGCCTGGAACTGGGAAATGCTTGGCACATTCTGGGGGTCTTTCTGCTCAAATCCACCAACCCGGTTTGGCACAGCTGAGCAGTGCTCTGAGGCCTGGGGAAAAGGCTGTCCTCGCCCCCATGAGGGCTGAGGGCTTTGGTCAGACATGCATGGCCTCTGTGGGCCGCACGTGCCATGCCCCCTTCCCCCACCTCTTCATCTCTGGGGGAGGGAGGGGGGCCTCCCTGTGGGTTTTACACCCTCCTCAGCTCCTGTCAACTAGAGGTCTGTGCTCACTTGCCATGAGAGGAGGGACTGAGTGCTGGGCCTGAGGCCTGGGGGAGGCAGGGAAGTGCTGGGGAGAGAGGGACCACCTGCCTGGGAAACACACATCCACATGCAAAAACATGTTTCCACTCAGAAATGCGTCCTGGGCCACGGGAAAAGAAGCTTCCAGGCAGCACTGGGATGCGTGGACTCCTCCCTCCCTGGGCAGGAAATCTGCGCCTGTCCTCTGTGGAAGGGGAGGGCCTCCCTGGAGCACGTGTTTCCATCTGACTTGTGCCAAAAGGAGGTGCGGGGGGCGGGGGAACATGCTTCGCCAGGGCGGGGCGCAGGGGAGGCAGAGTCACGGGGGGCTGTGATATCCTCGCTGCTTCCCAGGCTCCACCCTCTGCGGTCTGGTGGCCAAGGGTCACTGTATGTGAACACACCACTTCCAGGGTCTCCAGGGGAAGGCGGGGAGGAGGTGGGAGAAGGCATGAGGGAACAGGATTCTGGGGTACAAATCCCCACAGAAATTCTTTGAGGGGGCCAACATGTGTCCAGGGCGGCAAAAAAAAACCTCACCCTGCACATGGGAAAACACACCCCCTTGAGAAAGCACACCTCCACTTGGGAAAATACTTCCACATTTCCACACACCGAAGACGGGTGTCCCAATGGAGGGGAGAAAACGCCCCCCAGTTGTTCAAAGGCCCAGGTCCAGAGAGGAGACTGGGCTTCTCCGCGTGGGAAAGCACATGTCGCAGCGAGGAGTCCCACGTCCACCTTCGCGCTGCTGGACGGCGCGTGACGACTCCACAGGAGAAAAGCCAGTCGCCAAGTCCTCCTCCCTGCCTTCGGAGGGGCCGGGCCAGGGAGGGCCGGGGAGGAGGGCCTCCCCACGCCGCCCCCTATACCCGAGTGGTGGAGTGGGGGTGGGGTAGCGTGTTGTTGTGGCTGGTAGCAGTGGGGGGAGGCGGGGGGAAGGGCCCAAAGGGATGAAGGGACGGGGGCGGTGGGGGTGGCGGTGGCCCCAGGCCACTGGGCAGCAGGGTCAGGGCCCCCGGGGCCAAGAGAGGCACATCGTCTGGTGCCCGGCGCAGGGCCAGGGTGTAGTCGGGTGGGCAGGCAGGGCGCAGAGCCTCGGCAGGGTCCGCCCCGATGCCACCACCCCGCTTCAGCTGCAGGGACACCAGCTCTTCCTCTGGTGGCAGCTCGCGGCCCGCAGCGGGGAGCAAGGGGCCCCCACCGGGCACGCCAGAGCCAGAGCCGCCAGGTGGGCTAAGCCGCCGGCAGCGCAGCTCCTGTCGCCGGTCCCGCTTGTAGTAGAGGGCAGCAAAGGCCAGGATGTTGAGGAAGAGGAGGGAGGCACCCACGGCCACGGTGACGCTTAGCTCCGTGGAGTAGTCCCTTGAGTCCCCAGGGAAGCGGTCATAGGCCCTCGGGCCTGGCTCAGGCTCGGGCTCAGGAGGCAGGGTGGCGGGCGGCGGGGGTCGGCGTGTACCCGGGGCACCAGCGGGTGGGCGAGGCGGCCAGCGTGTGGCGTAGGGAGGCAGGCGCGTGGTGGTGGTGAAGAGCTCCGTGTGCAGGTTGTGCAGGTGGGGCACGAGCTCCAGCCAGAAGGCCACCTTGTTGGCGCGGTAGTTGTCACGCACACGTGGCTTCAAGCCTATGTGCAGATACTGCTTCTCCTTGCTGTTGAACTTGCTCCACACCACCTCCTCAAAGCGATTGGGTTTAGTGTGGATGAACTTGGTATCCTGTGGCACCGGCTGGTTGGGGTCCCTGTGGGCACAGGAGGGCAGGGAAAGGAGGAGTGAGGGCAAGGCTCTGAAGAAGGGTGGGTGGCAGTGGGCAGGGAGGCAGACAGACAGCGGGGGAGCAGGAAAGCCAGAGAAAAAGTCACCAAGGCAGAGAGACACGGATGTGAAGAGACAGAAAAACCGCAAGAGACAAAGTCAGAGAGACAAATAGGGATGGAGACAGACTGCCAGAGACAGCCAGAAATTCGGGCAGAGGGGCAGGGGCAGACACAGAGATAGCCAGGGAGAAGCAGAAGCTGAGACTGAATGAGACGGAGACAGAGTCAAAGACACGGGAGGGACAGCCAGAGAGAGACAGCCAGCCTGAAATCAGCTGGCAGCCAGAAACAGCAAAAAGTAAACAGACCAAAGAGAGCAGAGGGAAGAGGAGAGCTGTCCATGGATTTCCAGAGACAGAAATAAAGAAACAGACAGACAAACTTTGCACACACTCAGATACACACACAACTGAGCAGCCAGCCAGAGATGCCGAGCCCTAGGGGGGTCGGGCGGGGGGTCGGGGGTCAGGCGAAGAGGAGGGAGGGACAGACATCAAGCCACTGAGTGGGCCCCCTACTCCCCAGAAAGGACAGGGGTCTCTGTCTGATGCTGGTGAATCTCCTACACTCAACTCAATGCCTGGCACAGAGGTGTCTAGGTTAGTTTCACTTGAGCAAGAGGGCAGCCCAGAGTGCCTTAACAGAGGGATGGCAGCCATGTGAAGGAGGCAGGGCCCCGCCCACCCCACTCGGCCCCGCCCAGCCCCTCTGGCCCTCACCCAGTCTTGGCGAAGTTGGTCCAGTAGGTCATGACCACAGCACTGAGCATGACGTCATTCTTGGAGAAGTTACAGGGGAAGAGATCGGTGGCACCCACCATGGGCACACCAAAGACATAGGGCAGTTCGTCCCCATGCGCTGCATCTGCCCACTCAGGCCGACCCTCCGCCTGGCAGTGGTGGTAGAAGGTGTAAAAGTAGACTGGAGACTGGTAGTCGGCGTGCAGCTTGGCGGTGGCCACAGCTGGTGCCACCCATTGGTGGTCGGTGAAGAGCGCCAGCAGGGTCTTACGGCGCATTTCGCCATTGTCCCGGTCAGCCCAGTCTGTGTACATGAACTTGATGGTCTCCCGAAGCACATCCTTGCCCTCTGGGTAGCCATACAGGTTGTCCACAAAGTTGGAGACAGTGAAGTCAAAGGCGCTGGCAGACACACCGTCCTCACTCTCTGCAGAGTCCTCCACGAACTTGAGACCCTCTCCCTGGTTGACGCCGATGAGCATGTCGTAGTTGAGGAATTCTCCCTGTTGCATGAGGATCTCAGGGTCATCAGGGACCACGTCGCCGTCCACCACGGGCCCAAAGGCGATGTGGTAGCTGGGGAGAAGGGGTTAGGGTCTCACCACCTGCTCAATGGTCTCCTCGCAGCCTGTGGCCTGCTAAGCCCACACAAATATGCTTCCTGCCACCTGCAAGACCCTTTTTCCCAACTTGAAATCCTCCAGTGGGTCCTTTGGGAGGTCTGGCCTCTCTGGAAGTCTTCCCAAAGCACTTTATAGCACACTGTGCTCACCTGCTCTTCTGGGCACCTCCACTAAAGGAAGGCTTGCAAGAGAAGGCCACTTAATGGGGGCATGAAGCCCATTTCTCCTTGTTTTTGTGTGTGTGTGTGTGTGTGTTTGTATCTTTGAAACGGTCTCACTCTGTCGCTAGGCTGGAGTGCAGTAGTGTGATCTCAGCTCACTGCAACCTCCACCTCCCAGGTTCAAGCGATTCTCCTGCCTCAGCCTCCCAAGTAGCTGAGACTACAGGTGCACACCACCACACCCAGCTAATTTTTTTTTTTTTTTGGCACCAGAGTTGACTTTTAATTTGTCCTAAAGCTGCTGAAGCAAAAACCAAGAGAAAACATTTTGGTTTCTTTTTACAACCTCCCCCCTCCGCTAATTTTTTTTCTTTTCTTTTCTTTTCTTTTTTTTTTTTTTTTTTTAACTGCTTAAGGTGTTCTAATCACCCAGCTAATTTTTTATATTGAGATGGAGTCTCACTCTGTCGCCCAGGCTGGACTGCAAGGGCGATATCTCGGCTCACTGCAACCTCCTCCTCCTGGGTTCAAGCAATTCTCTTGTCTCAGCCTCCTGAGTAGCTGGGGTTACAGGCCTACACTGCCATGGCCGGCTAATTTTTTGTATTTTTAGTAGAGACGGGGTTTCACCCTGTTCCCCAGGCTCGTCTTGAACTCCTGAGCTCAGGTGTGAGCCACCGCGCCCAGCCTAGTAGAGACGAGGTTTCACCACGTTGGCCAGGATGGTCTCAATCTCTTCACCTCGTGATCCACCCACCTCAGCCTCCCAAAGTGCTGGGATTACAGGCGTGAGCCATGATGCCCGGCCCATTTCTCTTTGCCAAATGGGATGCCCATGGGCACCTGTCACCTCAGCCTCCTTGGAACCAGCAAGTAGAGTGAAGGCCTGGATCCAGCCCTCTCCCACCCCATACCGGGCGGGCTGCACGTCCTGGTCCACCAGTTCCCGGGAGGGCTTCCGACGCAGACACTCCACAGCTTCGGCGCTGTCCTCTCGGTCACAGCCCACTTTGGCTGCCAGCAGCCGCGTGTACTTGAGCGGCTGGTAGTTGACAGACCAGCTGGAAATGGCAGTGCCACTCTGGGCGATGGCCTTCTGGAACAGCCCTGGTGGGACAGGCAGACCTCAGGCCAGGCTGTGAGTACCAGCCTGAAGAAGGGGGAGCTGCCAGGGTCGGAAGGGCGGGGCAGGCTGGGACACTGCTGGTACCTTCTGAATGGTGGGAGAGGATCAGAAGGTTGACGCAGGACGCCCCTGCCCCGGACCCAAAGATGGTGATGCGCTCGGGGTCACCCCCAAAGTGGGCGATGTTTTCACTGAGCCAGCGCAGGGCCTGGATCTGGTCCAGGAGCCCATAGTTGCCTTTTGCAGCCTGGTCCCCGGTGCTGAGAAAACCTGGGAGTGGAAGAAGAAGAGGGCTCCCTGGATATGTCACAGCGCCCCTGCCCCCTTTCTGGGCAGTTCAGTCCAGCCCACAAGCTATTCTGCTGGATGTGGAGGAACCCTGCCCACCAGGCCCACCTCCCAGACTCTCCGCGTCCCCAGAGTTGGCTGCCCACCCTCACCGAGCACCCCAAGACGGTAGTTGAGCGTGGCTACAATGACGTTGCCATAGGCAGCCAGGACTGAACCATCGAACATGTTTCCGGTGCCCTCCATGTAGGAGCCGCCGTGGAGAAACAGCATCACGGGCTTCTTCCCAGGGTCACGGATATCTGCGTGGGGAGGGGGTGGGCAGGTGGGCCGGGGGTCAGGAACAAGGACACAGTCAGACCGGAAGCAGCACTGCCCAGCTCCCAAGCCTGCTGAGGACTGGCCCGGAGCTCAGGAGACATGTCACTCCCATCCCTGGGGGGCAAGACCGGATTCCCCTCCTCCCTCCCCAGCTAGCCCTGGCAGACGGTCCCTCCTGACCCTATGCCAGCCTGCCCCACGGCACTCCTCCAATGCAGACCTTCCAAGAAACCCCACAGAGGCTGGGGGTGGGAAGTGGCCCTCCTTAGGACATCTGCTGGATCCAGGGAACCCCCAGCACCCACCCCAGAACATCTCCTTCCTATCCCTGCGAAGAGCAAGCTCCTGAGGCTAGAATTTGGAGCTGGAGCTGATGGGAGGGTCCTGGCGTCTCCTCCGACTTAGCCCTTGGGCCTCCACTCCACATGGTACCCTGGTCTGTGGATGAGGGGTGCCAGGCCTAGGGTCCCTGGTCTGTGGGTGAGGGGGTACCAGGCATAGGGTCCCTATTCTGTGGATGAGGGGTGCCAGACCCAGGGTCCCTGGTCTGTGGGTGAGGGGTGCCAGGTCTAGGGTCCCTGGTCTGTGGGTGATGGGGTGCCAGGCCTAGGGTCCCTGGGGCTTGGTCTCCTCCCCGCCCTAATTCCTTTCTAGGTCACCTCCCTAGTCACCATGGCAACCCCCAGCCTAATTACTGTGGCAGGAGGAGGAAGAGCCTGCTTAATGAAGCCAGGGTGCAGCTCTCTAGTCCTGGACACCCCCAAACTGGCCTGAGCCCTGGGTTCTGCACTGGGACTCTTTCCCGCCATGCCCCCAGAGGAGCCCCTGATCAATGCCACATGTGATGAGGCCCTTGAGTCACTCCAGATTGGACTGAAGGGTGACTAATTCCAGAGGAGATGGGAGGCTGAGAGTGCTTGCCAGGGTCCCTGAGGTTACAGTACCCTCCCCTGGAGCTCCCCACGATGCAGCCACAGTGCTAGGGCTGGGGTCACCCCTGGCCACAGGCCCTCCTCTTTCTTGACACCGGCTCTCCCTGCTAGCCAGGACACTCAGCAAACCAAAGCCAGGCCTGGGCCTCCACAGCTGGTCCCCAGCGCCTCTGCCCACCTCCCTTATCCTGCTAGAAATGTCCCTCCTGCCAGAAGGTCAACCTGCAGGTCACTAAGACATTCCCCTGGACCTCACAGACGGCTTCCTGCCTCCCATCTCTTAAGACCTCCTCTGCAGCCCCCATGCTTCTGACTGCTTCCGCCAGAGCTCCTAGTAGGCAGCACCCTTTCTATGTCCTCCCCAAATCCTGCCCTCTCCTCTCCTGTGTTCCTGAACCTCAAGTGACCTTCCAGCACTTTCAGGTGGGAATCTCCTTCCCGCCAAGGTCCTGTCCTAAATGTCCTCAGTTCTCCCATCCTCACCCCACCCCTCTCCCAGTGTGGGGGGAGGAGGGGTCAGAAAGGGAAGGAGCAGGAAGAGGGGCTGGGGCAACAAGAATTCAAAACCAACAACAAAAACAGGATCAAGAAAGAAGAAAGAAAGAAAAAACAACAACCAAAAAGCAAGAAGCTCTTGGGGCAGATTCAACAAGAAAAGAAAAAACAAAAAAGATCCATTTTGGAAAAAAAGAAAAAAAGAAAAAAATTCTTTGCATTTTTTTTTTTCAAAATTTTGTGGTGAAACTTCAAGATATTGGGCCCTGTTTTCAAAAATGTTCAAATTCTCTCATTCACTTCCAATGTTTGCGTTTTCTGTGTCTCACAGGGTTTTGGAAATTGCGACAGGCTTCTGATGCTCAATGGTGTCATCAATTTGCCAACTGAAAAATTTTTTTGAACTGTTGTTTTGCTTCAATTTCAAATAGTTTTTCTCTCAAATGTTACATTTCACAAGTTTCAAAACCGTCCAGATTTCTTTCAAATTCAATACATTTTATCCAATTCTTTTGATTTTTTTTCTGACATTCCAATTTCTTTTCATTTTTCAGCTGATTTTCACCATGGTTAGCTTTTCTGGCAGGTTTTCTAGTGGGTCCAACATTGTTCAAATTTTGTTTGAAGTTTTCATAATTCTTTTTTCCAATTATTAAAAATTTTTCTTTTCTTTTCTTTTTCATTTTAGTTGGGAGAACGACTGAGGGGCCTTGGGGGCTGTGGGGACATTTAGTGAGGGTCAGGGCCATGAACGTTCTCTGATAAGCAACCACATGCAGCAGCGGGATTTTTAAATCTACCTGTGTCTGGCGGATTGAGCGTCGCCTCGTCACGTTTTTTTGTGAGCGGACCTAAGACCGGGAACACAAAACAGAGAAAAAAGGACAATTTTGTGGGGAAAGATGGGGGTCGGGGGGAGGTGGTGGATGGGGAGGGGAGGAGAGAAAGCAGAAAAGGGGAGGGTGGGGGAGGCAGAAAAAATAAGCCAAAAAAAGCAAAATTTGTTTGCAAGAAAAAGAAACCAAGAAAAGAGAAAAACGTTTCTACAACCCAATTTTGTTCCCCTCCCCGGAAAAAGTCATGCCCCAAAGAAAAGGCTGGTTTTGGGGGGGTGGGGTGCCTGAGTGGGCTGAGGCCTGTCTTAAGACATATCGACTTGGCTGGAAAGGTTTTGGCTTGTCGATGTGTTTGCTAATTGCTGGAAATGAAACAGTGTTAGAGGGGGGATGGGAGGGGAGGGGAAGCCCACCCAGAGCCCCTGGGAGACCAAGGCCAGCTTGCCACCCAGGCCACCTCTCAGAAGGCCCCCTTCAGGGCCAGCGAAGCACCTGCCTGCCGCCCCTCACAAGGCTGTAGGGAGGAGAGACTGCAGCAGAAAGGACTCTGCTTCCCTCCGGACCACTCTGCAGGGTAGCAGGCGGGACGTGTTGGGGGCAGCCTGCCCTGCAGCTCAGTCCCAGGGCCTTCTGCTCTCCACTGGGGGGCTATGGGAAGGTCAGCCGGGCGCTACCGAGCCTCACCACCAGCATTTCTCATCTATCCGCTCTCACAGGCCTGGCTTCTCACCCCAGCTCCCCAGTGTGGGCAAAGCAGGGAAGGGGGTCATCAGGTCTTGCCCTCCACTCCAGCTCAGCCCTCTGCACTCCCCCTAACCTTGTCCTTACCCAGGCTTCCTCTTCTCCCCCCAAAATGGTGAATTTCCCACCAGGGTCACCAGCCACCCCCTCCCCTGCCCCTGCTCCACTGCCAAGAAGCCCCCTTTCCCCAATGGCTGAGGGGGTGGTTCAGTCCACAAACAGGGAATGATAAACACAGTGCCCTGAGCCAGGCTGGCACAGGTGCCAGCAGGTACCAGGAGCACCAGGTTCGCCCATTGTGAAGGAAAGGTCCAGACACTGGCTCCAGGCTTCTTCCAGATTACAGGATTGGTCAGGGGAGAGCTGCAGCCCCAGGGCCTGAGGGTTCCCCCAGGCTGATTGGTTTTTCCTCAATGGCACGGGGACTAGCACCAGGAAGGATAGGTCAAGGCCAAGGCAAGCTCTGGAAGGCATCTCCTAAGTGGCAGTGATGGCCCTATGGAGACCCGCTGGGAACAGCACCTCTTCTTTGTGAGAGGATGGGGTGGGGACAAAGTCCATGAGACTATGAGGTGTGTGTGTGTGTGTGTGTGTGTGTGTGTATGTGCACGTGCGCGTGTGTGCGTGAGTCAACCTCTTCCTCCCAGAGCTGGTGTGAAGATTCAGTGAGATCACCTGAATGTGTCAGGCCCCAAGCAGGTCTGCAATAAGCAGTGGTTAAAAATACAGAAGGTGTGGGCAAGGGTGGTGTGGGGGTAGGGCTGGACAATTGCCTGGAGGTGTTGGAGTGGACAGTCCACTGGTGGGGAGTGCTGGGTGGATGTTTCACATGAGGGGTGACAAGACAGCACCCATAAGGGGACCCTGGGGTGTGCACAGACTGTGTGAGTGGGGAGGGCTGCGATGGGCAATCTTCGTGGAGGTACTGAGGTGAAGGACTCACGCGCTGGGACGGCAGAGGAGTGTGGAGGGCAATCCTGTGCGGGGTGTTGTACGGGGGGGAACATGTGGCATGTACTGGGATAAATGGCTTATGGGGAACTAGGGGGCTTCAAAATTGGATGGGATTAGAGTAGATGATGCTGTGTGTATTGTGTGTAAGGGTTTGGGAGGTGTGCTTTAGATGAAGAGGGGTACAGCTGGGATGGGGTTTACAGGGTGAATGGCCCATTTGGGAGGTTTCGGGATGGACATGGGTGGCTTGGGGTACATAGATGTTGGGGTGCCTGAGGTGTTCTGGGATTGTCGGGGGGATTTGGAGTACCCGGGGGCATGGTGTTGGAGTACTTGTTAGGTGAGTAGGGTGCAAGGTTGCCGGATGTGCTCTCACTACCTGAGGCACGGTGCAGATGATTTCCCGGTAGGAGTGGGGGAAACAATGACTGGGGAGTGTTGGGGATGTCGGAACTGTGAGGAGCCTGCTGAGCACACAGGCACAGGGTTACTGGGGTATAAGGTGTATGTGTGGATGCTCTTAGGGCACATGGTCTATATCTAGGGATGCTGGGGAGCATAGGCATGTGTGCGACAGGGTATGCAATTCAGAGCCGTGGTGGGGGTGTGTGTGATGTGAAGGTATTGGGAATTGTGACTGCGGGGTGCTGGAGCACAAGGTCAGTGTATAGTTCAGTTGGGTGATGATTTAGGTGTTGAGTAGTTGGGATTTGCAGTCTGCTGTGGGACTTGAGCGCAAGCTGTGAGGTGCTGGGTGTGGACGGGTACACTAGGGGCTCCTGGGTAGCAGGCCTATGTGTAAGGGTGCTGGAAACACCGCCTATGGGAAGTGTGGGGGCAGCGGTTGGAAGGGCAGAGGCGTGAGTCAAGATGTTATCACGCTTTGGAGCAGTGAGATGGGTGTCAGAAGAGCCATGGGGGGCTGTTTGTGAGGCTGGTCTGCTGCCATGGCTGGAATCCACCTACTGTACCCTGTTCAGACTCTGGAAGGTGTTCTGATTAGTCTTGGTGTGCTGAGGATGGACGGTGACCTGTCCAGGAGTATGCCAGAGGCTATGAGCAGTCCTGTAGTGAACAAGAGTTCATTAAGAACAGAAGTTCAAGAGCCCCAGGGAAGATGGGTGGGCCGTGCTGAGTGGAGGGGCCCTCTCCCTGATCCTTTAGGGGAATACAGGGGTCCGGGGAGAAGAGAAGGGCATTGGTACCACTGTCAATATACTCAGCTCAGGCAAGGAGCTCTGGACATGATGTGATAGATGGAAGGCAGCCCTTGCTGGCCAGGGGAGAGGGAGAGTCTGCATTGGCCTTGAGGTGGGGATGCAGCTAACCTGGGTATTCTGCCAGGAACAAGCCCAGGTCTGGCGGAGGAGGTGGGGCAATGGAGTGGGTGTTGAGTAGAGGATGATCACCTGATTCCCCCTCCGTGGCCGGGCTGAGATTAGCTGGCAGACTGTGCCTCTTTGGAGAGAGCAGGTGATCCTAGACCAGTGCCTGTTATCCCTGCCACTGCTCCCTTCGGGCACAAAGAACTTCTGGGACAGCTGTCTGTGGGATGTGTGCCTGGGACTGCCTGGGGGCACCCTTGAAATCCTTGGGGGGATCTGTAGAGGCTGCAGGGACACTCCGTCCCTCACTGCCCGCACGAAGGCCCAGTTCTGAGCCTGAGAGCAGTGTCAGTGCCTGAGGGTCTGCATATGCGTTTGTGGGCTGTGTCCACGGGGTGCCCAGCTTCGTGCCCCCGCCCTTACCGTCCTCGGTGGGCACGTAGAGGTTGAGGTACAGGCAGTCCTCGCTCTGGTTCTGCACGTAGGTGGCGGCCGCCTCCAAGTTGTCGGTGAACCACACAGGCAGCATGATGGCGGGCAGCGCCCCGTGCAGGTTCTGCGGGCAGGCGGGCGGCAGGGTGGTGGCGTTGCGCACGCCGGGCCACGAGGCGGGCGCCTCAGGCGGCTGGAAGCGGCGGGCGCCCAGGGGCGGCGTGGCGTAGGGCACGCCCAAGAACTGCACGACGGGGCCCAGGATCTCGTTGTTGAGCTCGCGCCGCACACCGCGCACTCGCCCGTAGGCCGTGTTCACCACCGGGAAGCGCTCCTCCCCGAGGCTGCCGAGGCCCAGGCCCGGGCCGCCCGGGGCGCCGCCGCCGCCGGGACCCCCTCCCCCGCGTTGAGCCCCCGCCAGCCCCACCAGACACAGCGCCAGGAGCCACATGCTGATCGGGGGACCCCCCCTCCCTCCCCGGGACCCCCCCCCTCGGAGAGAGAGAGAAGGGGGGGGAGAGGGAGGGAGGCCCCCCTCGCCCCAGGAGGGAGGAGGGGGTGGGGGAAAGGAGGGAGGAGGGGAGTGGGGAGGGACCTGGGTTAGACTGGACAGAGAAGGGGTCTGTTCCTCTCCATGGAGGGGGCACGGGCTGGGGAAGGGGAAGGAGGTGGGAGAAGGTGAAGGCAGGCCCGCCCTGCGGGAGATGGAGCGAGAGGGACGGGGCGGCAGGATACAGACAGACGGACAGACAGAAAAATACAGAGGAGAGGCGGAAGAGGGGAAGGGAAATTGGACGGGGCGGACAGAAAGGAACGGGGAAACAGAAGAGACAAGTGGTTAGTGACTTGGAATTCAGACCAAGTTGCCCCCTTCTTCCACCCACAGGCCCCCTGGCACCTCCCCACTCCCACCAGCAGCCCTTCTCCTCTCAGCAGGCGCCCAGGCTGGGGGTGGGGTCCAGATGCGGTTAAATCCAGGACCCAGCCTGAGAAGAGAAGGGTCAGCTCCCCAGACCCAGCATGCCCTCTTCCAGTTGAGGTATCCCTCCCAGGCGGGCTCTCCTCAGGGACTCAGGAGTCCCAGTTCCCACCTCCCTGACAGGGAACAAAGTAGACAAGGAAGAGAAAATAAAAATATCAAGTCATTCATTAGCAGGAAGTGGCAGCTTTGTTTATACGTGTTAATTACTTCTGAGCTGTAATTTCATGGCGCTGAACCCCCTCCCCAGGCCAAACTCAGGCCTTTCTTGGGACTGCACAAATCCAGCATCTTATCCCCACTTCAGCACACCATTCGCTAAGGATTTGTGCTGCCTGGGACCCCTCTCTCTCCAGACTCTCTCCATGTCTTCCCTCAGAAGTTGGGGTGCCTTGGGGCTGGGATTAGAATAGGGAGGGGACGCTGGAGGGGTAAATCCAGGTACAGATGCGTGATCCTGCAGCCGGTTGCCGGGTGACGGGATGCTGCCCCGCAATGTTACCTCGGCAACGGGCTGCAGCTTTAACCCTGGAGGGGGGGTCTGGAGGAAGATGGAAAGGGGATGGCTTGGTTTGGGGGTCCACTCAGGGCATGAAGGGAAGGGCAGAGGCATGAGTCAAGATGCAAGAGTTCCCCCCAACCTTAGCATAAAGGCAGAAGTTTATATGTTGAGAGGAGGGGGAGATTAGGGGCACCAAGAACCCTAAAAGCCCTGCCTCTTGCCCCCTGTTGGCCAATCGGAGCCTAGCCTTAGTGACCAGGCTTCTGGCTGAGGAGAGGGGTGGTGAGGGGGCTTGAGGAGACACCGCAGGCGCCTACTAACTATCCCTCTCCAGCAATCTCAAGCAGCCTTGGACCCCGCCAGCTCTTCATCTTTGCAGGCCATGGTGACCCATGTCCTGGGGGCAACCCTTAGCTTTCTTCTCTTCCCATCCCATCCCATCCGTTCACCTACCCTTCCCCTTGCTGCTCCCCCACCCCCAGGTTGCTGCTCTGATGCCTGGGTGCTCAGGGCAGCAGGGGCCAGGCAAGGGAAAAGATCAGACCAGAGGGGCAGGCACCCAGGTCATTTTGGCAAGACCCCC
>PVKP010015854.1:0-49496 GCA_004027715.1 Plecturocebus donacophilus | reverse complement strand
CCTTGTCCCCTTCCCTTGGGGGTTTATGGTTGGGAGGGCAGGAGCCCAGGCTTCATAGGACATCCCCAGCCCCTGTGCTGCTAGTTGTCTGTGCCACCCACCTTCCAGGCTGCTCCCACGAGTCCCAGGCTTCCCGGACCTCAGGATCTGCCCCACTCTCTGCCCTCTGGGCTTATCGAAGGGTCACATGGCTGATCCTGTTCCTTGTGGCTGTGGGAACTGCCTAGTGCCCCGAATTGGGGAGGGAGTGGGATGGGCGGGGCCACAAGTTCACGATGAAGGGCATGGGGCCAAAGGGGGTAGAGGGACCTCTGGGAGGACAGAGGGGCCGGAGGACATAGGACGTAGATCTGGAGTGACAGCAGGCAGAGTGGGGAGACGGGGACCATCTGGGATTAATGGCTGGGATTATAGGTGTGAGTCACAGCACCTGGCCCAAATAACCTCTTTTCTGTATAAATTACCCATGCTGTTATTCCTTTACAGTAATGCAAAATAGACTAATGCAGCATGCTAATTAACTTTATTGTGGTAATAATTAATTAATTAATTTATGATTGATTTATTTTCAGATAGAGTCTGGTTTTGTTGCCTAAACTGGAGTGCAGTGGCACAATCTCGGCTAACTGTAACCTTTACCTCCCGGGTGCGAACTCAGCCTCCTGAGTAGTAGCTGGGATTAAAGTCATGTGCCACCACACCTGGGTAATTTCTTGTTTTTTGTTTTTTTGAGAGATGGGGTTTCACCATGTTGCCCAAGCTGATCTCAAACTCCTGGCCTCAAGTGATCTGCCCACATTGGTCTCCCAAAGTGCTGGGATTTCAGGGGTCAGCCACCATGCTCTGCCAGGGTAATCATTTTAAAGTGTTAACATATATCAAATAATCAATTGTACACCTTAAATATATGCAATTTTCTGTCAATTATGCCTCAATAAAGCTGAAGAAAATAAATTTTTTTCTGGGTATATTTTCTGAAAACTGAAGTGATTTAAGTTACATACACAGAAAATAGTGTCAAAGAGAAAATACTCAGACCCAAATTTTAAGTTTTCATTTTGCTATAAAAGATACTCTTTAGTTTTTCATTTTATTTTTGTATAATCACATATTTCTATCAAAGTAGAGGGAAATCCGGCTGGGCTCAATGGCTCACATGTGTAATCCCAGCATTTTGGGAGACTGAGGCAGGCAGATCACTTGAGCTGGGGAGTTCAAGACAAGCCTGGGCAACAGGGTGAAACCACGTCTTTTCTAAAAATACAAAAATTTAGCCAGCCACGTTGGTGGGCACCTGTAATCCCAGCTACTCGGGAGGCTGAGGCAGGAGAATCCCTTGAACCCGGGAGGTGGCAGTTCATGAGAAAAAAAAAAGGAAAAAAAATTTTTTGAAATTATTCTGTATGAACAGAAGGGAAGCCCTGAGAAGCCAGCCTGGCCTTTGGAGTGACTTCTCCCCTGTGAGTTTTTGCCACTTGGGAAGCAGGAGCTGAGAGGCAGAAAATATGCACACTGGACACAGAAACTGGATTTCAGGGACCAGATAAACAGCTCAAGTATGTAGCTGAGAACTTTGCAGGTTTACAGCCTAGAAATAGGGCTGAACTTGAAATACAATCAAGACCAAATTGGATCCAGCTCAATTAGTGATTGGATTAAGGTGGGCTACCTCTTCCTACTTAGTTAATAAAATGTAAATGGACTAAGTATTCTCCTCACAAGGAAAAGAAACATTCAACTACATGCATATGATATAATTAAAAATATATTATGTGGTCTCTGCCCCAATTTCCTGACACACAACTTCTAAAGCCCTCGGAAGCTCCAAAGCAATTCTCTATGCTAATAACATGACTGGTGGCTTGGGGCTCCTGGACAGCCTCAGGACGGGGGCTGATTGCCAAGGGAACCAACCTTGTGGTTAGAGATTTGAAATTTTTCAGCCCACTCCCCAATCTCCAGGGAGTAGAGTTAATTATCAACAACCAATAATTTAATCAACCTAGCCAATATAATGAAGCCTTCATAAAAATCCTAAATGTTGGGGCTTGGAGACCTTCTGTTGCATCTCCTGAGTCACTGACTTGCAGACTTTCCTTGGGAGAAGTATGCATCCCTGACCCATTTGCGTTGGATTTGGCCACGACACTTGGTTCGCCCAAGGGCTAGTAAGCAGATGTTATAGTCACTACTTCTGAAGAGAAGCTTTAAGAGCCAACACCGTTCCTTCTTTCTCTCTGCCAGACAATGACAGTGTGCTCATTCAGCCTAGGTACTGGAATACCTCATACTGGGGTAGAGAAGACATGTGTTACACAGGAATGGAGTTTCAGCTCACACATAGCAGGTAAGAGAAATAAAACCTGTCTAACATAAGCTGCTTAGACTCAGGACCCTTTGTGATTGCAGCAAAGCTGACTGGTAGAACTTGCATGCAGTTGTATGTAAACATACGGCCTTGCCTTTGGGTCCAGGCAGCAGGTGGCTGAGAAACTTACTGGATGATATCAAGTTGACAACCCATGTCATGTAGTGGGAAAACTTTTTGTAAAACTGTATCCTGCAATATTGTAGAAGGCATGTACCTAAAAAGTTAGCTTTAAGTAAAGAGGCTGAGAAATACATGATTACTGGTGTGGTTTATTTGTTTATTTATTTTTAATTTTTTTGTTATGGAGTCTGGCTCTGTTGCCCAGGCTAGAGTGCAGTGGCCCAATCTAGACTCACTGCAACCTCTGCCTCCTGGGTTCAGGTTCAAGTGATTCTCCTGCCTTAGCCTCCCAAGTACTGGAACTACATGTGTGTACCACCATGCCCAACTAATTTTTTGTATTTTTAGTAAAGGCAGGGTTTCACCATGTTGGCCAGGAGTTCAGACTAGTCTTGAACTCCTGATCCCAGGTGATCCACCTGCCTCCGCCTCCCAAAGTGCTGGGAGCCACCAAGCCTGACCTTGTGTGGTTTATTTAGTAATTAGTTCTGCATTTGACAAGGAACTCTGAAGAAAAGATGGATCCAAAAATATTTAGCAAGCAGGAATTAAAAAGAAAGGAGAAGACCCAAATAATCTAGGACTCGCAAGTGTGAAAGATTCAAATGCTCATCATTATACAATATATCTCTCAACTATATAAGATGAAGCTAAAAATCTTTGTGCAAAAAAGGTTAAACCACAATCTTTGAGGACAAAATGATTCATGGGAAAGAAGCTAGGTATGTAATTCCTCAGAAACCTCATAACCTCAAAGTATTAATACTAGCTGACATGGAAAATGATCAGTGAAACTTAGCTTTGCGATTTTGGAGGTCTGATGAGCATAACCTAACAAAGATAGCAAATGTGTCTTTCATCTATTTACTATTCCAAGAGACAGTCCTGACGACTTCTTTCTCTTCAAACCTTTCACACTTCTTTCCTGGATCTGGACTCACTTGGTAACAGAGTTTCCTACTTCAGTGAAAAAGGTAAGAAATGAAAAGAGAACAAAACAATTTCTACAGCTCCTATCACCGCCTGGACACTAATACCCACATCCTCATCCTTCCTGTTACCACAGATCTGTGCTCTTCTGTACAGTAACCACTAGCTATCAATTTAAATTAATTACATTTCATAAAATTTAAGATTCATGTATTAAGTTGCACTGGCCACAATTCAACTGCTTAACCGCCACAGCTGGCTAGTGGCTGCCATATCAGTGTGCACATACACAAAATATTTTTATCATCACAGAAAATATGCTGGGACAGAGCTGCCCTTCACGCTCTTATCTAAAGCCACCTGTGCAGTCGGCAATTGTTCCCATCTCTCTACCCTACCCAGATACTCTGACCTAGTGAATTTTACCTCTCTCTCCTACCTTGCCCAACTTTTTCCTCTCTGTTGATTCATTCCCATTACTTGTCCAAATTTTTCCCACTTAAACATTTTCCCCAGACTTCGCTTTACTCTCCAGCTAACACTTCATTTAGTCTACTTTGCAAAAAGAAAAAAAAGGTCTTTAAAGAATTTTCTAGATTTTCTTTCTTATATTTCTGTGCCCTTATCTTCCCTTAGATGAAATCCAATCTGGTGTTATTCCCCCACTTCCTTACCATTAACTCAATCGCAATATATTATTCACAATGTCAAGGATAAAATTTAAAAAATAATTATTGCCGGGTGTGGTGGCTCACGCCTGTAATCCTGGCACTTTGGGAGGCCGAGGTGGCTGGATCACCTGAGGTCAGGAGTTCAAGACCAGCCTGGCCATCATGGTGAAACCCCATCTTTTAAAAATAATAATAATTATTATTATTATTGACATAAAAACAGGAAAATGTGACCTACTCTAAAGAAAAAAAAGATCAAAGATTTTTAAACTATTCAGATGGTGGAGTAGCCGAAAAGGATTTTTAAGTAGGTGTGATAGCTAGATTAAGAAAGCAAATAAAAACATGCTTGCAAACAAATGAAAAAGGAGAATATCTCAATAGAGAAATAGAAACCATTTTAAAAATGAAAAATTGTTTGACTTTAAATATATACTATCTGCCTGGGCTTGGTGGCTCAAGTCTGTAATCCCAGCACTTTGGGAGGCTGAGGTGAATGGATTACTTGAGATCGGGAGTTCGAGACCAGCCTGGCCAACATGGTGAAACCTCATCTCTACTAAAAATACAAAAGTTAGCCAGGTGTGGTGGCGCTTGCCTGTAATCCCAGCTAGTTGAAAGTCTCAGGCAGGAGAGTTGCTTGAACCGGGGAGACGGAAGTTGCAGTAAGCCGAGATTGCACCATTGCACTCCAGCCTGGGTGACAAAGTGAGACTCCATCGAGACTCCATCTGAAAAAAAAAAGCACTATCTAAAAGAAAAACAAAAACTTCACTGGATGGGTTTCAATTTAGATTGGAGATGACAGAAGAGATTTGGTAAATTTGAAGACAGATCCAAGGAAATGCTTCAGTCTGGATAGTGAGAAAGAAAGAAAGGGCTCTGTAGAAAAGCATAGCATCTAAAAATCTGTGTAATTGCTATGTTAAAAGGAGAGAAGGAAAAAAACAATGAAGCAGAATAAATTATTTTAAGAAATGATGCACTCATCTTTTTGTTTTTTTTTTTGTTTTTTTTGAGATGGAATCTTGCTCTGTCGCCCAGGCTGGAGTGCAGTGGAGCGATCTCAGCTCACTGTAACCTCTGCCTTCCAGGTTCAAGCAATTCTCTGCCTCAGCTTCCTGAGTAGCTGGGATTAGAGGCACCTGCCGCCACACCCAGCTACATTTTTGTATTTAGTAGAGATGGGGTTTTACCATCTTGGCCAGGCTGGTCTTGAACTCCTGATTTCATGATCCACCCACCTTGGCCTCCCAAAGTGCTAGGATTACAGGCGTGAGCCACCACACCCAGCCACACGGGTCTTTTTAGAGGTGGAATACTATTCCATTTTGTATGTATTTCACGTTCTCTTTACCTGTGGATTTAGGATACTTAGGTTGTTCCATATCTTGGCTGTCATGAGTAATGCTGCAATAAACATGAGAATGCAGATATCTCTTCAAGATTCTGATTTCCGTTCTTTTGCATGTTTACCTAGAAGTGGGATTGTTGGATCATACAGTAGTTCTATTTTTAATTTTCTTAGTAAACTCATACTGATTTCCAGTGAAATAAGAGAAAGAGGACAAATATTGCATGATTCCACTTGTATGATATAACCAAAATAGTTAAACTCTGCCAGGCGCTGTGGCTCACATCTGTAATCCCAGCGCTTTGAGAGGCTGAAGCAGACGGATCATTTGAGGTCAGGAGTTTGAGACCAGCCTGACCAACAGACTGCACTCCAGCCTAGGCAACAGAGCAAGATTCTATCTCAGAAAAAAAAAAAAAAAGTCAGGCCAGGAGTGGTGGCTCACGCCTATAATCCCAGCACTTTGAGAGGCTGAGGCAGGCAGATCATGAGGTCAAGAAATCGACACCATGGTGAAACCCTGTCTCTACTAAAAAGTACAAAAATTAGCTGGGTGTGGTGGTGTGCACCTGTGGTCTCAGCTACTGGGGAGGCTGAGGCAGGAGAATTGCTTGAACCCGGGAAGTGGAGGTTGCAGTGAGCCAAGATCATGCCACTGTACTCCAGCCTGGAGCCTGGCAACAGAGAGAGATTCTGTCTCAAAAAAAAAAAAAAAAAGTTAAACTCATAGCAACAGAAAGTAGACTGGTTGTAGGGGCTGGGCGGGTGCGGGAGGCGAGTAAATGGAGGTGTTACTGATCGGCAGGTATACAGTTTCAGCTATGCAAGATGACCATGTTCTAGAGATCTGCTGCACAACCTTGTGTCTATATTAACAATACTGTGTTGTGTGCTTAAAAATTTGTCAAGAAAATAGATTTCATGTTAAATGTTCTTACTAGAATTTTTTTGGTGGGGGGTTGGGGGAACAGAGTTTTGCTGTTGTCATCCAGGCTGGAGCGCAAATGGCACAATCTCGGTTCACTGCAACCTCTGCCTCCAGGGTTCAAGCGATTCTCCTGCCTCAGCCTCCCGAATAGATGGGATTACAGGTGCCCACTACCATGCCAAGCTGAATTTTGTATTTTTAGTAGAGAGGAGGTTTCACCATGTTGGCCAGGCTGGTCTTGAACTCCTGACCTCAGGTGATCCACCCACCTCAGCCTCCCAAAGTGCTGGGATTACAGGTATAAGCCACAGTGACTGGCCTTTTTATTTTTATTTTTTGAGATGCAGTCTTGCTCTGTCACCTCATCAAGGGATCTTCCTGCCTTAGCCCTTCGCATTAGCTGGACCACAGGTGTGTGCCACTGGGACTAGCTAATTTTTTTTTTTTGTAGAGACAAAGAGTTTTACCATGCTGCTCAGGCTGGTCTTGAACTTCTGAGCTAAGGCGATCCACCCACCTCGGCCTCCCAAAGTGCTGGGATTACAAGCATGAGCTCCGCGCCTGGCCTTCTTACTATAATTTTTAAGAAAAGAAATGAAACAATGCTCCTAGATTTTCCAATGAATGAAAGTCATAAATTTACAGAATCACATTACAGGATTAAAGGGAACCTCACTTAGGCACATAATAATCAACCTACTACAAACCAAAAATAAAGACAAAATATTGAAATCAGACAGAGGAAGATGACACATGTCATACGAGGAAACAATAAATGAAAATTACCACTGACCACTCTTTATCAGAGGGCAGAAGAATGGGGTAGACAAATTTAGAAAAAAGAGCAAAACTGTCAATCAGCATTCTATATCTAGTAAAATTATTCTTTCAGACTGAGGAGAAAACAAAAATAGTTTCAGGTAAAAGAAGACAAAGAGAGTTTCTTGCCAGTAAAGCTGTATTGTAATAAGGGCTAAAAGAGATCTTTAAAGGAGAAGTAAAATGAGACTAGATGCAACAAAGCATAACCTGGTAAATCTATGAGTAGCTATTTTACAATTAGTTATTCTGTTAGTTTATCCAAAATTTATATAAATGAAAAAGCATGACATTGTATTGTGGGTTATACATGTAACTGTGGTGCTTTTTTTTTGAGATGGAGTCTCGTTCTGTCACCCAGGCTGGAGTGCAACGGTGCGACATCAGCTCACTGCAACCTCCACCTCCCAGGTGCGAGCAATTCTCCTGCCTCGGCCTCCTGAGCAGATGGGATTACAGGAACCCACCACCACATCCAGCTGATTTTTTTTATTTTTAGTAGAGACAGAGTTTCACCATGTTGGCCAGGCTGGTGTCGAACTCTTGACCTCAGGTGATCCACCCATCTTGGCCTCCCAAAGTGCTGGGATGACAGGTGTGAACCACCATGCTTGGCCCACTGTGGTACTTATAATAACTATGTTATAAAGGATGGTTGTAAATGGATCTGTAGAGCTGTAGGGTGTCTACCTATTATGTAAAAGTGGCATAATGTCAACAATTACACTAAACATTCTAACTGATAGGCACAGATTGCAGTAATGAGTGAAAAAGGAAAGACTCAACCATTAGATGTCTGTAAGAAATCTAGTTTAAACAGGCCGGGCACGGTGGCTCATGCCTGTAATCCCAGCACTATGGGAGGCCAAGGCAAATGGATCACGAGGTCAGGAGATGAAGACCAGCCTGGCCAACACGGTGAAACTCCATCTCTACTAAAAATAACAAAAAAATTGGCTGGACGTGGTGGCACATGCCTGTAGTCCCAGCTACTCAGGAGGCTGAGGCAGGAGAATTGCTTGAACCCAGGAGGTGGAGATTGCAGTGATCTGAGATCACACTACTGCACTCCAGCCTGGGCAACAGTGCGAGACTCCATCTCAAAAAAACAAAAGAGAGAAATCTACTTTAAACATAGACATAGATATTTGAAAGTAAATTGAAGGAAATCTATAAACCATATAAATATAAACATATAGACAAGTGTGGTGACAGCCTGTAACCTCAGCACTTTGGGAGGCTGAGACAGGAGAATCACTTGAGCCCAGGAGTTTAAGACCCACCTGGGCAACAAAGTAAGACCCCATCTCTACAAAAAATTTTAAAACATTAGCAGGGTGTGGTGGTGCGTGCCTGGGGTCCTAGCAACTCAGGATGCTGAGGTGAGAGGATTGCTTGAGCCCAGGAGTTTCAGGCTGTAGTATGCAATAACCATGCCTGTAAATAGCCACGGCACTTCAGCCTTGGCAACATGCTGAAACCCCGTCTCTACAAAAGTACCGAAATTAGCTGGGTGCGATGGTGGTGCCTGTAATCCCAGCTACTCAGGAGGCTGAAGTGGGAGGATCGCTTGAGCATGGGAAGTCGAAGCTGCAGTGAGCCGAGATGGTGCAGCTGCACTCCAGCTGACAGTAAGATCCTATCTCAAGAGACAAAACATAAGCATAATACACCTAATACTAATATCAAATAAAAGTGACTTTAAGGGCCAGGCATGGTGGCTCATGCCTGTCATCCCAGCACTTTGGGAGGCCAAGGTGGTTGGGTTACCTGAGGTTAAGAGTTCGAGACCAGCCTGGCCAATATGGCGAAACCCCGTCTTCACTAAAAATACAAAAATTAGCTGGGTGTGGTGGCATGTGCCTATAATCTCACCGCTCAGGAAGCTGAGGCAGGAGAATAGCTTGAACCCAGGAGGCGAAGGTTGCAGTGAGCAAAAATCTTACCACCGCACTCTAGCCTGGGTGCAAAAACTATTTAAAGGTTTTTGCATACAATAAATTGAGAATCATTTAATCAAGAAAATCTACTGAAGGTTGGTCAGAAGATAGGGAGTCTAGGAGTTCTCTAATCACTGCTTCCCTTTCCCTCTGGTATGGATGTTCTATCCAGCCAGGCAGGCCAGGTCCGCAGGATCGGCAGCTCTCCTGTCTGTCCAGATGGGCCTGCCTATGTGTAGCAGAGCATGGAAAATTCAATGCCCAAGGATGTCGTCAAAAACAATAGGGATCTTAGTGACAAACAGACACATAAAGCCAATATTGCAGCCACCCTGAGGTCAAGATATTGGTTGGAACAAGCATCGAAATGGCAGACCAACCAGGAATTTAACAGGGATAGCAAGTGGATGAGACAGTCAAGGAGGGACATTTCAGATCCAACCTACCCCTGGGGGTCTGGAAAGATGTGTACACACAAGGTCATGCTAGCTCAGGACAAGTGAGGGAAGGCCCCAGTGATGGGTAGGTATGGGGTGTTAAAAGTTTCAGCCAAGTTAATTTAAAGAAGTTTAATTGAGCAATGAACAATTCGTGAATCAGGCAGCCCCCAGAATCACAGCAGATTCAGAGAGACTCAGGGATGCTTCATGGTCAGAACAAATTTATAGACAAAAGGGAAGTGAGGTACAGAAATCGGCAGTGAGGTACAGAAACAGCGGGATTGTTTACAGATTGGCATTTGCCTTATCTGAACACTTAGAAATCTATAAGTCTTTGAAGTATGGCCTCTGGGATTGGCCAAGACTCAGCTATTGTTACAGGAGCATACTCCCAAGTTAGGTTTTCAATCTTATCTGCCTATTAAGCTAGGTTGCAGTTTGTCCATAAGGACTCAAACATAGAAGTATGGAGTCCTTTTCAGACCATATTTAGTTTGCTTGAACAGGAGCCTTTCAAACATAAGAAGAAAAAATCAAGTACAGACAGCGAATACACACATTAAAATACGTTGAACATCCTTGGGCATTTGGAAATGCAAATTAAAACCACAATGGGATATTACTACACACCTATTGGAATAAACTAAACTCAAAAATAAAACGCCAAATGTTGGTGAGGATGAGGAAAAGTTGGATCTCTCATACATACCTGGTGGGCATGTAAAATGATGCAGCCACTCTAGGAAAATAGTTTGACAGTTTCTTATAAAAGGAAACATGTATTTACTATACAACACAGCAATTGCACTCTTGGGCATTTCTTGCTGAGAGAGGAAAACTTGTGTTCACATAAAACTTGTACACAAATGTTCATAGTAGCTTTGTTTAAAAAAATGAAATAACACAAAGTCCTTCAGTGTGTGTGTGAGTGGTTAAACAAACTGGCATAACCATCGAGGAGAATACTGCTTAGCAATAAAATAGAACAAACTATTGATGTGATCACCAACTTAGGTGAATCTCAAGGCATTGTGCTTATACATTATACCTATATGTCATATAGTTAACAGTATTGTACCAATGTCAATTTCCCAAATTTGTTTTGTACTACAGTAATATAAAAATGTCACCACTGAGGGAAGCTGTGTGAAGGACACACACATATCTATTATTGAAAATTCCTCTCCATCTACAATTACTTAAAAAGTAAATATTTTAAAATCTCCCCCCAAAGGAAAATCCAAGTTGAATGGCATCATTTGCAAATTCTGCCAAACATTTGAAGAAAAAATATCAATCCCTTCACAAATCTTTCCAGAAAATAAAGAACAGAACATGTCTCAACTTGTTCTGGGAGATCAGTATTACCCTCACTACCTTGATACAAAGCCAGACAAAGAATCACAAGAAAACAATGCTAAAGATGAATATCCCTCATGAATCTACAAAAATTCTCAACAAAATACTATCAACCAGAACCCACCAACGTATAAAGAGGGTCATTCACCATGACCAATTGAAATTTATCCCAGGTATACAAGATTGACTTAACATTCAAACATCAATTAATGTATCATATTAATGGAATAACGAAAATAAACCCATGCTCATCTTAATAAAAGCAGGAAAATAATGGACAAAATCCAACAACCATTTATAATTAAAAACTCTAAGCAAATCAGGAATAGAAGAGAACTTCTTTAACATAAAAGGGGATACATACCAAAAAATTGACAGCTAATATACTGAACGATGAAAGACAATACTGTCCTCCTAAGGTAAAGTATCTGTTCTTACCACTTCTATGCAACATTGTACTGAAGCTTCTAGCCAGTGTAATCAAGTGAGAAAATAAAAAGACTTTAAAAGGAAAGGAAGAAGTAAAACTACCTTTATTTACAGACAACATGATCATGTATACAGAAATCCTAAGGAATCCACCCAAGAAACATTAGAACGCTAAATGAGTGTAGCAAATGTTATGAGTTGAAGTGTGTCCCCACCCCGCCACTGCCTCTGCCACCCTAGTACCTCAGAATGTGAACTTGGAAATAGTGTCATTAATTAAGACAGGATCATACTGGAGTGGGGCAGGCCCTTAATTCAGCGTGGCTGGTGTCCTTGTAAGAGGAGAAGAGATGGCGGCTCACTGCAGCCTCCGCCTCCCAGGTTCAAATGATTCTCCTGCCTCAGCCTCCAAAGTAGCTGGGATTACAGGTGCCCACCACCATGCCTGGCTAATTTTTTGCATTTTTGGTAGAGACAGGGTTTCACTATGTTAGCCAGGCTGGTCTTGAACTCCTGGCCTCAGGCAATCCTCCCGTCTCGGCCTCCCAAAGTCCTGGGACTACAGGCATGATACATGGTGCCTGGCCTCAACAGATTTCAAAAGATTGAAACCCTACAGAGTATGTCTGTGACTACACAGTATTCAATTAAAATAAAAAATGAGGTATCTAGAAAAACTCCAAATATTTGAAAATTAAATGATATACTTAAAATATTCCACGAGTCAAAGAAGAAATCACACAGAAAATTAGAAGCATTTTGTAGAACAAAGCTAAGACAGAGCTTGGAGGGGAATTTATAGCCATAAATGCTTTCGTTAGAAAAGAACTTTTAAAATTCCTTTCCCTCTTCCCCTTCTTGTTTGTCCATTATTTACATGTTACCTGTCTTTCCATTGTCCCACAGTTCTTAGATAGGTTCTATCTTTTTCATTCCTGCTTTCTCTTTGCATTTCAGTTTGGGAAGTTTCTATTGGCATTTCTGCAAATGCACAGATTCTTTTCTCAGTCATGTCTAATCTGATAAGCCCATCAAAGGCATTTTCCATTTCTATTATAGTGAAGTTTTTTTTTATTTTTATTTCTAGCATTTCCTTTTGATTCTTTCTTAGAGTCTCCATCTCCCTGCTTATATTACATATGTGTTCTTGCATCTTGACTACTTTTTCCATTAGAGCCCTTGGCATATTAATTATGGTTTTAAGCTGACAATCTAAGAACTCCAACATCTCTGCCATATCTGAGTCTGGTCTGATGCTTGCTCTGACTCCTAACATTGTGCTTTTGTCTTTTAGTATGCCCTGTAATGTTTTAACAGCCAGACATTATGTACTGGGTTAAAGGAACTGAGGTAAATAGGCCTTTGGTGTGAGGTTTTGTGTTTATCTGGGTAGGGCCTAGGTTGCATTTCCTGTGCTGCAGGCATCGAAGGCTAACATTTTCTCTGGTGTCCTTGTTTTGCCTCCCCTGTTGCCTTTGGGTTTCTCTAGAGACCACTTCCTACATGATGTCTGAGACATGCAGTTTCTTCAGTTGTCGTCTGCTGAGCCCTGCTGATGTGATGGTAAAGTCTTGGAGAAGGGAAGACTTCTGAAGCCTTATGATTAGGCCTTCACCTTCTAGTGGTCCTGTGGCCCTGGGCTGTGACCTTCATGACACTTCTGTGTTTTGTTTCATTTTTCCTTTTACATGAGACAGGAAGGCTAGAGTGAATGAGCACTGGATATTTCCTGTCTTATTATTGCTCTAGTTACTGCTGCCACCCTTTCCCCATTCTCCTTGTCTCCTGGAGTTCTAATAACGTTAGCATTGAACCTTTTGATTGTGTCCCACATTTATCTTACACTCTCCTCTTCATTTTAATTTTTTTCTTTTAGTGTTTCAGTCTGGGCACTTTCTATCATTTTATTTTCTTATTTATTAGTCTCATATTTTTCTGTTTTCAATCCCCACCATACCCTGTTCTATTTCCAATAAGTTCTTAATTATACATATTGTATTTTTTTAGCTTTAAAAAGTCCATTTGACTCATATATATGTAGCTATGAGTCATATATATGAATTCAAATTCTCTGTTGAAATTCCCTGCATTTCCATCTATTTTGTCCCTTTTTTCTTCTAGTCTTCTAAACATATGATGATTTTAAAGTCTCTTTATGACCTGTGTGTCTGCTCCTAAGTCTGTTTTTATTCTTGTACTCTTTATTCACATGTTGTGTCTGTTTGCATTCTCATAGTATTCGCTAGTGCACTGGGCATTGTGCATGAAAAACTGTTATAACTCCAGATGTCTTCATCTTCCACCAGCGAGAGTCTGTCTTTCTTCCAGAAGGTAGACGGGATGTGATGTTATCATCTGAGTTAAACAACAGACTGGGGCTGAGTCAAATCTTTGTTGCTGTTCTGGTGAGATTCAGTCAGTGCTTTATCCTGTTCTTGAGATTCGGCCCTCCTGAGCCCAGTGTATTTGCAAATTTTTGCTTGGCCTCAGAGAGAATTGTGGCTTAGCTCTTTATCTTTCCACTCATACAGATTTGGAATTCCGCAAATCTCCCTACAGGGGGATCGTATTGCAACTGTGTCACCACAGAACCATCCAAAGCTGGGCCCACTTGTCTGTCTCCATACAGTGCCCTTCTTCCCAGGCCAGGCTTAGATTCTCAGCCTGTAGCTGACTCCAGACAACAGATGCTTCCAGCGAAAAAGCATTTTTGTGATCAACAGTGTCAATTCCCCATTCCATCTAGGGTGCTCGACTCTCATGTTTTGTTCTTGGAAACCCTGTCCTCCGCCGGCCTTTCTTCCTAAGCACCAGAGGACAGTGAGAAATTCCACTCTGCTTTTCTGAAAATAATAAATTTCTGCTTAGCTCTGAAATGACAAATTTCCTTTCTCCTAGGAAAGGACTAATTTTTCTTTTGCCATAGCAACCAGTTACTATATGAGCCTGTGGAAAACCCATTCTAATCTATCAATAAGAGGGTTTTCACTTTTTTGCCTTTTACCAGTCTATACACTTCTGAAATGCAATCAATCCATGATGGACTCACACTACTGAAGGGCAGGGAGTCAGCAACAACCACAGTCTAGGCATCTTGCTAAAATTCCGACAACTCCTAAACATACCTGCCTCTGAAGGTTCACAAATCCCTAATCTCCAAATGAGGTAGAAAACATTGTTCATGACAACAGATTCATCTTCACTGCCCAGAGATCTCTTAAGTCAGACTCCTCTCCACATTTCCTGTGGGAGAAAATGTGGGAAGAAGCTATGTAGTGATTGCGAATATTTTTATCTAAGACAGACCGAACGCCAACTCAGTGGGTGTCCCAGAGTGTAGACGGGGCTATATTTTAGCCCAGCCTGGATCCCCAGCTTTGTGGTACCCAGAGATAGAGATGCTTAATCTGAAGTCTAAGGAATGCAGGTGGGTTGAAATCCATAGCCCCCTTGAAACGATCTGCAAATTGTATGTATATATGTGCAGTTTTCTGGCAAAAGGTTTCACAGCTTTTATCACATTTTTAAGAAGTTAGTGCTTCCAACAGCTAAGAATGTCTGCAAATGAATGAATGAATAAACACATCCTGCGTCTTCTAGGGTGTCATGAACATGGTTACTGAGTGTGGAATGCATTTACCCCTTCCCTTATCCATTCAATCACACCAAGTGGCTCCTGCTGTGAGTGCACAATAAGAAGAACTTTGGAGTCTGGGCATGAGTTGGATGCATGCCCTGCCTCGAGGGAGCATCCGGGAATCCAAGATGGAGGCTGAGCAAGGGAGCAACTGGAGCAGTCAGAGGAGAGAGGTGGACGACGCCTACGTGAAGAGGAGGCAGCATTTGAAATGGGCTTCTTCAGAAGGAAGTTGGGATGCAGGATAGATATTCCTGGCAGAGTGGGAAGATACAGCATCTGTTCAGGGAAAGGAGGCTGTTCCATTGGATCAGAGAACATCTTAGGCCTCAGAAAAAAGCAAGAGATGGCTATGGGATCAGAAGCACTGGATTTCAGCCCCAAATCTGCCCTAGCATGTTGGGTGAGCTAGAGCCAGCCCTTCCCACCCTGTGCCGCAGGGCCCTCATCTGTACATTGGGGATGGTGGAGCATGCCCTCACCAGAGCTCCGTGGTCTGTCCACTCAAGACAGCAGATTGGGGCTATTGTTATTGCTATTACTACTGTCATTGCTCTTGTTCTTACTGCTAACCATGATGTCAAGTCTTAGTTAACTCAGCTCAGAAATTCCTGCCGTGACCTCTAATATGGTTTTGAAAAAAAGAAATTCCTGTGATACCTCCACTTTGACATCTAGACATCTCAAGTTCAATCCAGTCCAGAGCAGAACTGAGGGTTTTCCCCAGCAGACCTGCTTTTCTTGGCCGCAGCCTCTCCTGTCCCAGCTGAAGGCAAATCTGGCTTTTCAGTTGCTCAGGCTGCGAAGACTCATGCCCTGTTTTATTCCTGCAGGCATCTGGTTCATGAAACAATGACGACTGGACTTTCCAGATAATTCTCTTCTCACCACATCAACTGCTCCCAGTCTGGTTTAAGCCATGTCGTTTCTCCCTGGGACTCTATAACAGTCTCCTAGTGGGTTTTCCTGTGTCTGCCTTTGTCCCTTAGTCTATTCCATGACATGCTCAGAGCTGTGCAGTATCTCCCCTAAATCAAGCAGAAACTGAAGCCCTAACATGACCTTGCTCCCAGCTGCCTCAGAATTGCTCCTTGACCACTCTTCCCTTTGTCCACTTTAACCCCACAGCCTGCAGCTCCAACGTACCAGGGAAAGTTCCTTGCCGAAGCCTTTGCTCTAAAAATTTCTTCAACCTGGAATGGGCATCCTCTGGACAGTGCCGTGGTTGGCCCCATGGCTGGCTCCGTGTCTTCAGTCCTTGCTCAGCTCTTGCCTTCCCACAGGCCTTCTCTGACCACCCATTTCCTGTCACTGAAACTTCCCATCATATTCTTAGACCCCATTTGTTACTCCTCTTCTTCTCTATCAAGCCCTTGTCACCTTTTAACACCACGCATTTTGTTCAGGATTTATTTGCACTGTTTGTGTTCAGTCTCTCTTGCTAGGATATCAACTAGAAGAAAAAGAGACATTTGTGTTGTCCACCAGTGAGACCCGAGCACCTGCAGGCTGTGTGGAATAAAGTAGATATTCAGCCAATATTTGTTGGAAGAGTGAATCAGTGAATGAAAAAGAAACTGTTTAACAAGTGAGTAAACTAATGGAATTAGAATGTGATAAACCCCTACACTTTATAAAGCTCTCCAGGAACAGCCAAGTGGAGAGCGGAAGTGCGTGGGGAGAGGCAGCTTCATGTTGGGTGATGCTGTGCATCTTACTCACATTGCTGTGGCACTCCATGAGACGAGGGTGCAGCTGTAGCTGTGGGAGTTACATTCCCAAAGGCTTGAAGATGGCAGTACTAGGTGCATTGGGGGATGCGCAAGGAGGTAAGCATGGCTGCCCCGCGGTGGAGGGGAGAACACTAAGAAATGAAGCCATGGGCTGTCAGGGCTCACGTTTTGCAGAGCCACAGTGTTAAGGGTTGAATTGTATCTCCCCAAAATCCATATGTCAAAGTCTTAACTCTCAATACCTCAGAATGGGATCTTATTTGGAGATACGATCTGTACAGGGGTAATCAAATTAAAAGGAGGCTATTACAAAACAAACAAAGATAAGGCCCTTAGGGTTGGCCCCTCATCCACTATGACTGGTGTCCTCATAAAAAGGGAATTTGGAGATAGGGAGAAGACCATGTGAAGGAAGATGAGGGCAGAGTTTGGGCTGATGCCTCTAGAAGCCAAGGAATGCGAAAGCTTGCCAGCAAACCACCAGAAGCCAGGCAGGAGGTATGGAACAAGTCCTCTCTCTCAGCCTCAGAAGGAACCCGCCCTGCCATGTCCTTGACCTCGGACTTCCAGCCTCCAGAACAATGAGACAATAAACATCTGCTGTTTAAGCCACATGGTTTGTGGAACTTGGTGACAGTGGCTCTTGGAAACGAACACACATGGCAAGAAGTTTTAGGTTTCCTAGGTGGAAAGGAGCCTCTGGAGGGATTGGGGGTGTGATATTTTATTATTATTAATTATTGTTTTGTATTGTAAAAATGCAGAATGTAAGCTTTATCATCTTCACCGTTTCTCAGTGTACATACAGAGCAGCAGTAAATATATTCACATTGCTGTACCACCATCAGCCCCATCCATCTCCAGAGCTTTTTCATCTTGCAAAATGGCAACTCTGTACTTATTGAACAACCCCCTGTTACCCCTACCCCCAGCCCCTGGCAACCACCATTCTACTTTCTATAGAATGCTCTAAGTTAGAATGCTCTAGGTATCTCATGTAAGTAGAATCATACCATATTTGTCTTTTCGTGTCTAGTTTATTTCACTTAGCATCATGTCCTCAGGGTTCCTCCATGTTGTAGCATGCATCATAATTTCCTTCCTTTTGAAGGCTGATTTTTTGAAAGATGACTCTGACTGCAGTGTGAGAGCTGGTGGGAGGCGGGTAGAGCGGTTGGGCGGCCTGTCAGAGTAGTCGTTGCTGTATCTCCCTCTTCCCAGAGCCTGTTGAATGTGGCTGTGCAGCTCATCATTGTCCCTGCAGCTCCTTCCAGCAGCTTCCTCTCCAGCGATGGGTCATATTCATGCTGGGTGAATTCTAACTCCCTCCTCAGACCAGCACCTGCAAATTGATCTGGAGTTTCCTAACTGGCGCCTGAGCTGCTGCAGGTCTCTGTGTTGCTGGCATGTGCCAGCTTTCTTTCTGGGGCTTGAATTGCTCACTGCCTTTAGCCTCCTGTGATATATGTGATCACATCCTCACGTAGCAGGTCCTTGTAGCATGAGTGTCACTGCATCTGCAGCTCCTGAGTCCCAGTGGGATGTGGAACATGGCCCTTTGTTCCCTGGGGCCCAGCTTTCCTCATTCATGCAGTGGGCCTGTATCAGCACTGATTCCATGTTAAAGAAGAATTTTCCTTGCTAGAGTGTAATTACTGCTTGACTGAAGCTAGTAGACTTATGCACTAAAAACAGCCTCAAGAAAACAGGACCTTGAACGTAGATGAGTGAGAAACGCACTGACTAATAATCCCAGAGAAGGCTGCCCGGCAGTTTTCGACCACCAGATAAGAAGGGTCTGGCTGTGCCTGCAAAAGGTCACAAGATGCTCCCCAAGACAGAACTTATTCGCTGCCTGCCTCGGGCCACGCATGTAGCTGCTGTTGCAAAGGATGCTTTGATCATCATTTGCGCTTCCCCTAACTTCCCTTAAAAACCGCTGATCTGGAGACACACCTCAAAGAGGGGGTCTTTGAACGCACGTCACTGCCTCCTCCTGGACTGCCCACTTACCAAATAAAGCTAACTTTTTTTTTACCGAAGTTGTCTCTCTTTTTTATTTTTATTTTTTGAAACAGAGTCTTGTTCTGTCACCAGGCACCAGGCTGGAGTGCAGTGGCAGGATCTCGGCTCACTGTAATCTCCACCTCCTGGGTTCAAGCAATTCTGCCTGAGCCTCCTGAGTAGCTGGGACTACAGGCGTGTGCCACCACACCGAGCTAATTTTTGCATTTTCAGTAGAGATGGAATTTCACCATATTGGCCAGGATGGTCTTGATCTCTTGACTTCGTGATCTGCCCACCTCGGCCTCCCAAAGTGCTGGGATTACAGGTGTGAGCCACTGTGCCTGGCCAAAACTTGTCTCTTGAGTTTTGGCTTTCCAGTGATGCATAGACCAGACGTGAGTTCAGTTACAAGCCTGTCCTCCTAGCTCGTGTCTTGTAAAGTTTTTGTCTAGTGCTGCCATATGCCAAACCCTCAATAGAAGTAAACAGTGACTATTGCTGTCAATATTGTTCTTTCTGTATTGTGTCTGGATATTCGAAGGTGAGGCCGTGATGTGTGTTCCCACAGCAGAGTCACGCGGATGTTGAGTAGGGATGTCCATCAAGAGGGCACCCAATGAGGGCTTCTCTCTCATTCTGTGGGGTCAGGAGTCATCATGGAAGGAGCCCTGGAGGTGCTTGAACTTCTTCATGTTAGTGATCATGGCCATTACTCAGCTGCTATCTAAAATGATCAGTAGGATCATGATCAGTAGGATCAGCCTGAAACCTACAAGAGCTGAGAAGTCATCTTTGAAGTTAGAAAGGAAGAAGAGATAGCAATGGTGGAGCACCTGGAAGTCAGGACTGGGGAAACTGAATGGGTGTAGACGCTGGGGAGGAAAAGCTTGACTGCCCAGTGATAGTAACAGAGAAAGAGAACATGGGGACTGGGTCTGGGACCAAGAAGAGGACCTTGAATGGAGCAGAGGATTCAAGTAGCAGCTGTGGGAGGCTTCTAGGCACCAGGGCCTTTCTGGTTCCTGTGCTCAGCAGGTCCACATTCTGCTCCTCAAGAACAGTCAAGACTGCCTGGGATGCCTGGGCCACTCCTAGCAAAGCTGAGCCCCTGGACCTCTCAGCCCTTTAGCTGAATCTCCATGGCATCTGCATGACCCACTCATCTCCAGCTTCATCCAGTCCTAACCAGTCCCCTCTCTCCCTGTTGACTGGGTACCATCAGCTGAGGTTGACACAAGCAGGCACAAGCTAATGCAGTAAGAGGCCTTAGTAAAGAATGAAGCATTTCACAAATGTGAGGAATGAGGCTGGGTACAGTGGCTCATGCCTGTAATCCCAGCACTTGGGGAGGTGAGGAGGGTAGATTCCTTGAGCCCAGAAGTTTGAGACCAGACTGGGCAACATGGGGAGATTCAATCTCTACAAAAATTAGCTGGGCACAGTGGTGCATGCCTGTAGTCCCAGCTACTATGGAGGCTGAGGTGGGAAGACCACTTGAGCCCAGGAGGTCAAGGCTGTGGTCAGCTGAGATTGCACCACTGCACTCCTGACTCAGTGACAGAATGAGACTCTGTCTTAAGAAAAAAAAATGTGAGAAATGGTTATTAGGGTAATATATGGATTGTCTAATTTGATTGTTCAATTCTGTCTACTATCAGTCTGCATCCTAAGACTTCAACCTCATCATGCCCATTTAGATGGCACAGGCAAAGATAATAACACTCATCAAATATCAAGCGATGTATTGACACGCATGAGCCCATTTCATTTTCAGAACAGCGCTACATGTTAACTATTATTATCTCCATTTGGTAAATGAGACATAATAAGATTCAGAAGTGGCTGGGCACAGTGGCTCATGCCTGTAATCCCAGAACTTTGAGAGGCCAAGGCAGGTGGATCATAAGTTCAAGAGATCAAGACCATCCTGGCCAACCATGGTGAAGCCCGTTTCTACTAAATATACAAAAATTAGTTGGGCATGGTGACATGTGCCTGTAGTCCCAGCTACTCAGGTGGCTGAGGCAGGAGAATCGCTTGAACCTGGGAGGCAGAGGCTGCAGTGAGCCAAGATCTCACCACTACACTCCAGCCTGGTGACAGAGCAAGACTCCATGTCAAAAAAAAAAAAAAAAATGAAGTTCAGAAGTGTTTTGTGAAATGTCCAAGGACATGAATTGAAGCACATCAAAGAATGCATATATTGGCACCACCATCTTCTTAGCCTCAAAGCATGCCCTGAATCCACACCACTGTTAGGGTGACCAGCCATTCTGGTTTGCCTGGGACAGTTCCATCTTTAGCACTGAAAGACCTGTGTCCTGGGAAACCCCTCAGTTCCATGCAAACTGGGATGGTTGGTCACCCTAACAGTGTGCTATTTCCAGGCTGATGACAGGATATGGAGGGATGCAGAGCTTCTTGGATCCAAGGTGGCTGAATAGGAACAACTCTGGAGTGCAGTTCCCAGCAAGAACGTGGAAGATGAGTGATCACCGCATTTCCAAACAAATTTTTACTGCCCACAGACCAGGAGATTCCCAGGTGGAAAAGTGCCATGAGTCTCCAGCATGGCTGTTTCAGCCAGCACAGCAGGTATCTGCACAAAAACACACAAATCTGGGTGGCCATTCCAACTGGCACCTGGAATGCCTGGGAGACAGAGTTGCACATTCAACTGAGAAAAAGGGGGCTGAAACAGGGATCCAGGTGATCTGGCTCAGCGGGTCCCAACCCCACAAAGACCAGCAATCTGAAATGTTCTGGACTGAGAGTTTCACAGCAAGCACAGCTGGACCTGGGACAGTCCAGCTTTGTGGGGGAAAGGGCGTCCGCCATTACCGAGGCAGTCCACCATTACCAAGGCAATCTGCCATTACTGAGGTAGTTCTAACTATACCTCTATAAACAAAACCACAAGGAAGTTCACACAGCAGCTGGGCAGAGCCCATGGCAGCTTAGCAATGCCTCTGCCGGCAAACTGTGACTAGGCTACCTCCTTGCTGGGCAGGGAATCTCTGAAAAACGGCAGCAGCATGTCAGGAACTTATAAATAAAGCCCCACTTTCCCAGGACAGAGCACCTGGGAAAAAAAGGCAGCTATGAGTTCCGCTGCAGCAGACTTAAATGTACCTGCCCAGCATCTCTGAACAGAACAACAGAGCTCACAGCTCAGCACTTGAGCTCCTGAAAGGGGCAGATTGTCTCCTCAAGCAGCTCCCCAACCCCTGTATATCCAAAGGGACACCTCATAAAGGAGAGCTCAGGCTGACATCTGGCAGGTATCCTTCTGGGACAAAGATAACAGAATAAGAAACTGGCAGCAACCCTTACTGTTCTGCAGCCACCACAGGTGATCCCCAGGCAAGCAGGGTCTGGAGTGGACCTCCAGCAGTCCTACAGCAGAGGGGCCTGACTGTTAGAAGGAAAACTAAAAAACAGAAAGAAATAACTTCATCATTAACAAAAAGGACATCCACTCAGAGACCCCATCCAAAAGTCACCAACTACAAAGACCACAAGTAGATAAATCCACAAAGATAGGAAGAAACCAGTGCAAAAAGGATGAAAACACCCCAAACCAGAATACCTCTCCTCCTCCAAGGGATCACAACTCCTCACCAGCAAGGGAACAAGGCTGGATGGAGAATGAGTCTGATTAATTGACAGAAACAGGCTTCAGAAAGTGGGTAATAACAAATTCTCTGAGTTAAAAGAACATGTTCTAACCCAATGCAAAGAAACTAAGAACTTTGAAAAAAGATTTGACAAAATGCTAACAAGAATAAACAGCCTAGAGAGGAATACAAATGAACTGATGGAGCCGAAAAGCACAATACAAGAACTTCGCAAAGCATACACAAGTTTCAATAGCCAAATTGACCAAGCAGAAGAAAGGATATCAGAGACTGAAGATCAACTCAATGAAATATAACGAGAAGGCAAGATGACAGAAAAGAGTAAAAAGAAATGAACAAAGCCTCCAAGAAATATGGGATTATGTGAAAAGACCTAATCTATGTTTGATAGGGGTACCTGAATGTGGCAGACAGAATGAATCCAAGCTGGAAAACACTCTTCAGGATATTATCCAGGAGAACTTCCCCAACCTAGCAAGGCAGGCCAATATTCAAGTCCAGGAAATACAGAGAACACCACAAAGATATTCCTCAAGAAGAGCAACTCCAAGGCACATAATCTTCAGATTCACCAGGGTTGAAATGAAGGAAAAAATGCTAAGGGCAGTCAGAGAGAAAGGTCGGGTTATCCACAAAGGGAAGCCCATCAGACTCACAGTGGATCTCTCAGCAGAAACTCTACAAGCCAGAAGAGAGTGGGGGCCAACATTCAACATCCTTAAAGAAAAGAACTTATAACCTAGAATTTCATATTCAGCCAAACTAAGCTTCATAAGCGAAGGAGAAATAAAATCCTTTATGGACAAGCAATTGCTGAGAGATTTCATCACCACCAGGCCTGCCGTATAAGAGCTCCTGAGCAAAGCACAAAACATAGAAAGGAACAACCAGTACCAGCCACTCCAAAAACATACCAAATTGTAAAGAGCATTGACACAATGAAGAAACTGCATCAACTAATGGGCAAAACAACAGGCTAGCATCAAAATGGTAGGATCAAATTCACACGTAACAATATTAACCTTAAATGTAAATGGGCTAAATGCCCCAATCAAAAGACACAGACTGGCAAATTGGATAAAATGTCAAAACCCATCAGTGTGCTGTATTCAGGAAACCCATCTCATGTACAGGGATGCACATAGGCTCAAAACAAAGGGATGGAGGAAGATTTATCAAGCAAATGGAAAGCAAAACAAAAGCAGGAGTTGCAATGCTAGTCTCTGATAAAATAGACTTTAAACCAACAAAGATCAAAAGCGACAAGGAAGGACATTACATAATGGTAAAAGGCTCAATGCAACAAAAGAGCTAACGATCCTAAATACATACTCACCCAATACAGGAGCACCCAGATACATAAAGCAAGTTCTTAACGACCTACAAAGAGACTTGAACTCCCACACAATAATAGTGGGAGACTTAACACTCCACTGTCAATATTAGACAGATCAACGAGACAGAAAATTAACAAAGATATCCAGGACTTGAATGCAGAACTTGAATGCAAAAGAACAGAAATCATAACAAACAGTCTCTCAGACCACAGTGCAATCAAATGAGAACTCAGGATTAAGAAACTAACTTAGAACTGCACAACTTCATGGAAACTGAACAACTGGCTCTTGATTGTTGACTGGATAAACAATAAAATGAGGGCAGAAATAAAAATGTTCTTAGAAACCAACGAGAATGAAGCCACAAAGTACCAGAATCTCTGGGACACATATAAAGCAGCGTCTAGAAGAAAATTTACAGCAATAAATGCCCAAATGAAAATCAAGGAAAGATCTAAAATTGACACCTTATCATCAAAATTGAAAGAGCTAGGGGAGCAAGATCAAAAATACTCAAAAGCTAGCAGAAGACAAGAAATAACTAAGATCAGAGCAGAACTGAAGGAGATAGAGACACAAAAAACCCTTCAAAAATTCAATAAATCCAGAAGCTGGTTTTTTTGAAAAGATCAACAAAATAGACCACTAGCCCGATTAATAAAAAAGAAAAAAGAGAAGAATCAAATAGATGCAATAAAAAACAATAAAGGGAATATCGTCACAGATTCCACAGAAATACAAACTACCATCAGAGATTACTACAAACAACTCTATGCACATAAACCAGTAAACCTGGAAGAAATGGATAAATTCCTGGACATTTACACCCTTCCGAGTGTAAACCAGGAAAAAGTCAAAACCCTGAATAGACCAATAACAAGGGCTGATGTTGAGGCAGCAATTAATAGCCTACCCCCAGGTCCAGATGGTTTCACAGCTGAATTCTACCAGACACACAAAGAGGAGCTGGTTCCACTCCTTCTGAAACTATTCCAAACAATCCAAAAAGAGTGAATCCTTCCCAAATCATTTTATGAGACCAACATCATCCTGATACCAAAAGCCAGCAGAGACTCAACAAGAAAAGAAAACTTCAGGCCAATATCCATGATGAACATAGATGCAAAAATCTTCAAGAAAATACTGGCAAACCAATTGCAACAGCACATCGAAAAGCTTATTCATCACGATCAAGCAGGCTTCATCCCAGGGATGCAAGGCTGGTTCAACATATGCAAGTCTATAAATGTAATTCACCACATAAACAGAACCAAAGACAAAAACCACATGATTATCTCAGTAGATACAGAGAAGGCCTTTAACAAAATTCAACAGCCCTTTACACTAAAAACTCTCAATAAACTAGGTATCAAAAGAACGTATCTCAAAATAATAGAAGCTATTTATGAGAAACTCACAGCCAATATCATACTCAATGGGCAAAAACTGGAAGCATTCCTTTTGAAATCTGGCAGTAGACAAGGATGCCCTCTCTCACCACACCTATTCAATGTAGTATTGGAAGTCTAGCCAGAGCACTCAGGCAAGAAAAAGAAATAAAGGGTATTCAATTAGGAAAGGAGGAAGTCAAATTGTCTCTATTTGCAGATGACATGATTGTATATTTAGAATACCCCATCACCTCAGCCCAAAACTGCCTCAAACTGATAGGCAACTTCAGCAAAGTCTCAGGATACAAAATCAATGTGCAGAAATCACAAGCATTCCTATGCACCAATAACAGACTTAAAGAGAGCTAAATCAAGAACAAACTGCCATTCACAATTGCTACAAACAGAATAAAATATCTAGGAAGACAACTAGCAAAGGATGTAAAGGACCTTTTCAAGGAGAACTGCAAACGACTGCTCAAGGAAATAAGAGACGACACAAACAGATGGAAAAATATTCCATGCTCATGGTTAGGAAGAATCAATATTGTGAAAATGGCCATAGTGCCCAAAGTAATATATAGATTCAATGCTATCCCCATCAAGCTACCTATGACTCTCTTCACAGAACTGGAAAAAAACACCTTAAACTTCATATGGAACCAAAAGAGAGCCCACATAGCCAAGTCAATTCTAAGCAAAAAGAACAAAGCTGGAGGCATCATGCTAGCTGACTTCAAACTATACTATAAGGCTACAGTAATCAAAACAGCATGGTACTGGTACCAAAACAGAGACGTAGACCAATGGAACAGAACAGAGGCCTCAGAGGCAATGCCAGACATCTACAACCATCTGATCTTTGACAAATCTGACAAAAACAAGCAATGGGGAAAGGATTCCCTGTTTAATAAATGGTGTTGGGAAAACTGGCTAGCCATGTGAAAGCAGAAACTGGACCCCTTCCTGACAACTTACACTAAAATTAACTCCAGATGGATTAAAAACTTAAACATAAGACCTAACACCATAAAAACCCTAGAATAAAATCTAGGCATAGGCATAGGCAAGGACTTCATGACTGAAACACAAAAAGCATTGGCAACAAAAGCCAAAATAGACAAATGGGACCTAATTAAACTTAAGAGCTTCTGCACAGCAAAATAAACAATGATCAGAGTGAACTGGCAACCAACAGAATGGGAAAAATTTTTGCAATTTGCCCATCTGACAAAGGGCTAGTATTCAAAATCTACAGAGAACTAAAGCAGATTTACAAGAAAAAAAAACAAACAAACCCATTTAAAAGTGGGTGAAGGATATGAACAGATACTTTTCAAAAGAAAACATACACAAGGCCAAAAACATATGAAAAAATGCTCATCATCACTGGTCATTAGAGAAATGCAAATCAAAACCACACTGAGATACCATCTCACGCCGGTTAGAATGGCAATCTTTAAAAAAATCTGGAGACAACAGATGATGGAGAGGATGTGGAGAAATAGGAACACTTTTACACTGTTGGTGGGAGTGTAAATTAGTTCAACCATTGTGGAAGACAGTGTGGTGATTCCTCAAGGACCTAGAAATAGAAATTCCATTTGACCCAGCAATCGCATTACTGGGTATATATCCAAAGGATTATAAATCATTCTATTATAAAGACACATGCACGCATATGTTTATTGCAGCACTGTTTACAATAGCAAGGACCTGGAACCAACCCAAATGCCCATCGATGATAGACTGGACAAGGCAAACATGGCCCATATACAACATGGAATACTATGCAGCCATAAAAAATGATGAGTTTGTGTCCTTTGTAGGGACATGGATGAATCTGGAAACCATCATTCTTAGCAAACTGACACAAGAACAGAAAATCAAACACTGCATGTTCTCACTCACGGCAGGTGTTGAACAATGAGAACACGTGGACACAGGGAGGGGAGCATCACACACTGGGGTCTGTTGAGGGGGACTAGGGGAGGGACAGTGGGGGGTAGGGAGTTGGGAAGGGATAACATGGGGAGAAATGCCAGATATAGGTGATGAGGATGGAGGCAGCAAACTACATTGCCATGTATGTACCTATGCAACAATCCTGCATGTTCTGCACATGTACCCCAGAACCTAAAGTGCAATAAAAAAAAATTATATATATATATATTTTAAGTGCTTCTTTTTAATGAAACAAATCCAAAAGATGTACAGTCAGGCTCAAGTTGTGCAGTTCACAAGCATGGAGGAAACAAATAAAATGACAGTGTTCAGGACAGTCAGAGTTAACCCAAGACGAGGCTGGACTTGCCACCAGGGGGATTTCTCCTGGATGGCACTGGGGCCGGGGCCACCGGGCTGGGCACAGGCAGGGCAGGCACGGGCTTCTCTTCACGCTGCCCCAGGCTGCCTTGCAAGTCTGTGTCCACATCTTCATGAACATCAGCTTCTCCTTCAGATCTAAGAAGTCTCCGGAGCTTGCTTCTGAGGAGTTCCTTCTCTGTAGTCCAGATGACTCTAAGTCTTCCCTGCCACCGCTAGACTTGGCACCTGCGGACTTGGCCCAAGAAGCTGGATTTTCCTCAGGTGTCCCGAAGATATTAGAGGCCATTTTGTTCTTCCTCACAGGTTGCTCTGTTGGTTCATCAAAACCTGATGAGAAATTGGATCCCCCACCTGGAGGCCGCAAAACCCGGGAGCGATTCCTGCTGCTGGGGTCGGCTCCCTTGAGGGTGGTGGTTGTGATCATGGCGCCGAGGAGCGCGGTAGGCTGGCCGGGAGCAGAACGTGCAACGGTTCGGCCCCCAGGGGCGCAGGGCCACTCCACACACGACAGCCGGCCGCTGCTTCAGGAGCCGCGGCCCTTTTTTTTTTTTTTTTTTTTTTTCCCTGTTGGATTTTTTTTTATTGCTTCTTCTTTATCCCCTCCCTCAGATTGATTCTGCAGGGAAGTGGGAATTAGGGTAGAAAGATGTGGGTCAGGGAGAATATCAACCTCCTGAATAACAGTACAAAGTGCTTTAAAGAAACAGATCCCACAGGCATGGAGAAGGGCCATGGGTTCTGTCATATACAGGGTCTTGGCACCCTGGAGGGCAAAAGAAATGCCCAGTTTCCTCATTATTAGACTTAGAACTATTAATTTCCATATATATATATATATATATATATATATAAAGAAGGTATGCATAAAAGAGTCTACTAAATTCAATGCACAGTGAAAAATACTGAAGCTCTGCCGGGCGCAGTGACTCACACCTATAATCCCAGCACTTTGGGAGGCCAAGGAGGGTGGATCACGCTGTCAGGAGCTTGAGACCAGCCTGGCCAACATGGCAAAACCCCGTCTCTACTAAAAGTGCAAAAATTAGCCGGGCATGATGGCACACACCTGTAATCCCAGTTACTCAGGAGGCTGAGGGAGGAGAATCGTTTGAATTCAGGAGGCAGAGGTTGCAGTGAGCCAAGATTGCACCACTGCACTCCAGCCTGGGCAACAGAGCAAGGCTCTGTCTCAAAAAAAAAAAAAAAAAAAGTATTTAGGCGCCAAAGGAATACATGACTCAGGTATTAACAGAGTATTCTCTAGGTGGGCTCTAGAGACAACAAGCAGAAGGAATTGAAGCGATGTGTTTCAGGACTCGAGGCAACCAGACTATTGTCTAAAGATACGGAGGGAAATAAGCAGCTCCCACAAAAGTACAAGGCAAAGAAACGATGAGACTATCCATGGCCTGATACTTGGTGCACAAACAAGTCTCAGATGTTCTTGTCCTGAGGTGATCCTAGTGAGCATTGGGGTGTCCTCGAAGGATGTGACAGGATGATCCTCCTCCTGAGAAAATATAGATAAATCTTAAATAGAAACAAGATGTATAAGTATAGCAATGCTGCTTTTTTCTCCAAGATGCTCACGATTTATGCAAACAGAGTCAAAGCTCCAGAAAATATGCTGTTCCTCAAATCTCCCTTCTTTATCTATAACCGAATTTTGGTCTGGTCTCTGCAGGGTTATGTAGCATTTAGGAGCAAATATGCATCCCAGCAACCCCAGGCAGCAGGCCAATATGGAGACCTCCATGACACCCATGGCCTTGTCCCTATTCATGGGTTGGTAAGCAGGAAGGATGCCCAGAGACCATAGGTCCACAGGCATGCAGAACGTGAGGAGCTTGGCCTCATAGAAGGTGTCAGGGAGGTTTCCAGCTGCAAAAGTGATAGAAAAGCTGACCAAAGCCAGGAAGCAGCCCAAAACACAGCAGGAGGCAGTGACTGAGCCCTCACTGCACTCCAGGCTGCTGTGTCCAGGCTCAGATAAAGGCCTGCATCTGGGAAGGGAGGAGAGTTCACTAGCCACCCCCGTAGAGCATCATGCGGACCGGGGAGGAGGCGAAAATGCAGGAGTTAGAAGCTCTGGGTGCTATGAGCTGCCCGATGCTGCTGCCTGGCCTGATAGTTTTGCAGGCCAGAACCATGGTGATCATCTTTTGGCATGGTGGAAGCAGCTCCTGGGAATACAATTCCAAGAGTTGATGGTCTACAGAGGCAGGTCATTGTGGTAGGACTGTCAGAGGTGTCACCGGATGCAACTCCATCTTGAATAGGCGCTGGGTAAAATAAGGCTGAGACCTACTGGGCTGCATTCCGAGACAGTGAGGTGTTCTAAGTCACAGGATGAGACAAGAGGTCGGCACAAGATACAGGCCATAAAGACCTTGCTGATAAACAGGTTGCAATAAAGAAGCTGCTAAAACCCACCAAAACCAAGACGGTGTCGAGAGTGACCTCTGGGCATACTCAGTGCTGCACTCCCACCTGCACCGTGACAGTCTACAAATGCCACAGCAACACCAGGAAGTTACCCCATATCATCTAAAAAGGGGAGGCATGAATAATGCACCCTGTGTTTAGCATATAATCAGGAAATAACCATAAAAATGGGCAACCATCAGCCCTCGGGCCACTCTGCCTATAGTCATTCTTTTAATTCCTTTACTTTCTTAATAAACTTGCTTCACTGTAGTGTATGGATTCACCTCGAATTCCTTTTTGTGTGAGATCTAAGAACCTTTCTTAAGGTCTGGATTGGGACCCCTTTCAGGTAACAGGACCCCCAGTGAAGAGCAGGGAGCAGAGGACACAGAGGGAGGGAGGTGAGGAGAATATATTTAGGTTGGTGCAAAAGTCATTGTGGTTTTGCCACTAAACATAATGGCACCAATCTGATAGCTGAGAGACCAGCTGCGGACTTTGACAATGGGAGTGTCTCAACACTTCACGGAGACCCTCAGAACCAGGTCTGTGAGGAGAGAGGACAGAGCTGCTCAGGCTAGGGTTGTCCCAAGGGTTCTAAGTCCAGGAAGTCGGTGGCCCTGGGAAGGCAGCGATCCCTTTGCCTGCTTGGGTGCTGGGCACTTCTCACACCTTCCCAAGCCTGGAAGGGACAACAGAGATGAATTCAGAAATAGCCTTTGGAGGGCAGGCATGGTGGCCCACACCCATAATCCCAGCACTTTGGGAGGCCGAGGCAAGCCAGTCACCTGAGGTCAAAAGGTTGAGACCGGCCTGGCCAACTTGGCGAAACCCCATATCTACTAAAAATACAAAAATTAGCCGAGAGTGATGGTGGGCGCCTGTAATCCCAGCTACTCAGGAGGCTAAGGCAGGCGAATCGCTTGAACCCAGGAGGCAGAGGTTGCAGTGAGCTGAGATTGCACCGTTGCCCTCCAGCCTGAGCAACAGAGTGAGACTCCATCTCAAAAAAAGAAAATAGCATTTGGACCACAACTAAAACAGCCAACTTAAACCGAGTGTCTGCTCAGCTCTTCTAGCACCTGCTGTGTCCTATCTCCTCCCCAGGCCTACAACCCACTTTGGTGGGCTCATGCCCTTGAGTCCTAGTCTGCCTACAGCTTGTGCCTTCAGACCAAAGACATCTATTTCTTTTCATCTTTATTTACAGGAATATGGTTTGATTATTTTGGATTTCTCTTCTTTAAATGTCTCAGTCTCTATGTAAAGTTGCAGAAATCAATCCAAATCAGGCACTGTGCTGAGCTTTTAGATTAAATCTCTCACCAAATACTTGTGGGAAGCCTTTGAAGGAGGCCTCAGGTGTCCCAATTTACAGACAAGAAGGCTGAGGCTTCAAAGAATCAAGGACCTCGTCCAGTCCAGCCAATGGCTTCCCTTTGCTGTTAGAAGTAAGGCCCGGGGCCCTAAGATGCCCAAATGATCCAAAATGAACTGGCCTCTCCAGCCTCACCTGTACTTTTCTCTTCTCCTTCTTTGTCCCAGCCTCAGGGGTCTTCTTCCAGTTGCTCAGACAGCACTGATATCCTTTCATCTGCCTGGAATGCTCCTACCCCAAAGCATCCTTCATCCCATAACCTACGCTGTCTCCATTTTCAATGCAGCTTCCTCTGAGAAGCCTCCTAAAGAGCCTGACCAGGTGCCCTGGGCCATGCCCTCAAGACCCACCATCCTATTCTCTTTCTCACCCTTAGCACCAGGTTTTGACTAGATACATATTTGATTCATGTCTGCCTCCCCCCGCCCCCACCCCCTGGAGAAAAAAGTCCATGGAAGCAGGAATTATGGCTTTTTTCCCCTCACTGTATTTTCCCTAGCACTGAGCACCATGCCTGGCCTGCAGTAGGTAATAATTAATATGTAGATAATGAAGGGGTGAATGGATGAATTATGTAGTCAGAAATGGCTTTGATTTCCAATTTTGACATTTAATGTACAAATAAACTCACACAAGGGACATTTTCACTCTAAAGTTCAGTTTTATTATCTAAAATGGGGATCATAATACTGACCGTATAACATCAGCATGAATAATAGCTCTGGCAGGTATTAAACACCAGCAGCTGGTGGCTGCCATCGTTCCCACATCCATCATCATCTTGACCGTGCCCATCGTCACAAAGGCTGCCCATGTGATTCACCAGTCAGGTCCAGCTCACTCCCTGTCCTGGCTAAATTCTGGATCCAGTGCCTTCCCAAGTCTTCTGCCTGTCAGATCCTTTCCACCTGAGATTCATTAGTCTCAGTTTGTGTTAATCTGATAACCTCAGATCACTTGTCTTGAAGATCACATTAATTAGACATCAGCCCCATGTTCCCTCTGTGCACACACAGGGCCAGGCGGATGACATGGACTCCCTAGAGCTTCCCTCCCTCACCCAGGCTGCCCACAGCAGGAGCTGACAGTCAGACATAGGTTTGACCTCATAAAAAGAAACAAGAAGGGGAATTGGTCTTTGAAATGCCAGGCTCTGGGATTAGGTTTGAGGCATTTTTTCAGCATTAGTAGCCATGATCCCACTGTTGGTTCCCAGGTGTATAGTACCCCAAATTCTCTTCCTAATCCCACATCCAAATCTGCTCTTGAGTCTTCTGTTTCACTTGAAGTCCTCCTGATTCTGTAACAACCTACAGGGACACTTTCACAAGAGTTTTATAAACTCTGTAGTGAACAGATAGACGTTCAGATAGACAGATGTTTGGACCCATTGGCATTCAGGAAGGCAGATGGGGAACATTAGGATGGAAGAACATACATTCAGATAGACAAATGTTTGGAGAGACGAACAGGCATTTTGATAAACTGATAGTCCAACAGATGGATGTGTCGACATGAAGATGTTCAAACTTAAGGGTGGTCAGACATGTGGATGGATTCTTACACAAACAGACATTCAGACAGGTGGATGTTATAACAGATGGGAATTCCAGCGTACTGCAATTCCAACACGTGGTTGCCCAGATGGACAGATGTTCAGACAGATAGGTGTTTAGATGGATGGACATAGTTGCAGACAGACATACAGAGAGATAGACATTGGAACATACAAAAGGTTGTCCTGCCAGATAGACATTCCCACATACGAGCAACTAGCACACAGAACATCTTCTGTAGGCACACCTATCTGCTGGAATGGCCTGTGTGCCCAAATGTCCATTTTCTGGACTGTCTTTCTGTCATAATGTCTGTCTGTCTGTCAGAATGCATGTCATCTGTCTGAACATCAGTCTACAGAAACAAACGTTTGAACATCCATCTGTCAGAACTACTGTATATTGTCATGCCCTCCTCCCAAAACACCTGTTTGTCCGAACATCTGTCCACCTGTGGACAGATGGATCCAGCCTGTCTATCAGATACTCAGTCTATCTGCCTGAACAACCAGCTATGTGAATGTCTGTCCCTATGTCCACAAGTCCATCAGTCTGAATATCTGTTCATTTGTTTAAATGTTGTTCTGTCTGAACAGCCATCTATCAGGGCATCTGGGCACCTTTCGAAATAACTGTTTGTCTGCACATCTGGCCATCTGTCTGAAGGTCCAGCTCTCTGGAACTCTGTCTGACGCTCATCATTCTGAACACCCCTCCATCCTCCAATCATGTGTCTGAATTTCTGTTTGTCAGAACATCCACCCGTAAGAACATTTGTGTGTCTGAACATTTTTGGGACTGGGCGCACATCTGTTTGAGCATCCACCTATCTGAATGTTTCCTCCTGCCCATCCGTCCACCATCTGTCCATTTGAATGTCTTCTCAGAAGCCTGTCTGCCAAAACGTCCATCTGCAGAACATCTGTTCATGTGTCTAAACATCCATCTGTTGGCATGCCCACCTGCCCAATGTCTGTGTGTGTGAAAGTCCTTCTGTCTGTCCAAAGGTCTGTCTGTCCAAATGTCCATCTGTCTGAATGTCCGTCCATCTGTCTGAAAGTGATCTGTCTAAATATCTGTTGGCCTGCCCAAATGTCCTCCCGTTTGAATGTCCATCTGTCCAAATATCTATCTGTTTAAGCATCTATTGGTCAAAGTATCCATTGGTATAAAGATTTATCCAATAATCTGTGGGTCTGAATATCTGTGTGTGAAAACATCCATCTGTTGGAACATCTGCTTGTCTGAAAGTCTCTCCTTTGGGGACATCCATTTACATCTTTCTGAACACGAATCTGTCAGAATATCTGTAAGTCGGAAACTCCATCTCTGACCATCTGTGTGTCATAACACCTGTCTGTGAGAATTCTCATTTGATAGTCTGAATGTCTGTCCAACTGTTTCAACATCTGTCTGTTGGAATGCCCGTCTGTCTAAATGTGTCCATCTATCTAAATGTCAGTCCGTCCAAATATCCGTATGAACATCTCCTGTTGGAACTTCTTGTGTGTCAGAATGCCCATCTGCCGGAACATCTGTCTGTCTGTCTGAACTGTTTATCTGCCAGAACATCCGTCTCTCTGAATGGAACATGTGTCCTTATGTCTGATCATCTGAGTGTCTGAATGTGCATATTTCTGATTCATGTGTCTGAACACCTGTCTGTCAGAATGTCTGTCCATCTGTCAGAATGTAGTTGTCTGTTTTTCATTTTATTTTTTATTTTTTTGAGACAGAGTTTCGTTCTTGTCACCCAGGCTGGAGTGCAATGGCACGATCTTGGCTCACTGCAACCTCCACCTCCTGTGTTCAAGTAATTCTCCTGCCTCAGCCTCCCGAGTAGCTGGGATTACAGGCGCCCAGCACCATGCCCAGCTAATTTTTGTATTTTTAGTAGAGACCGAGTTTCACCATGTTATCCAGGCTGGTCTCAAACGCCTGACTTTAGGCGATCTGCCTGCCTTGGCCTACCAAAGTGCTGGGATTACAGGCATGAGCCACTGCACCCAGCCAGAATGCACTTGTCTGAACATCTGTGTGTCTCTCTGAATGTCTACGTGTCTGAATATCCATCTGTCAGTATGTCTCTTGGTGGAAAAGTCCGTCTGCTGAGGGAGGTATGTCTCCGTGGGGCTGTGTTTGAAGAGCACAGTCCTCCTCAGTGCTCTGTGGCTCTGCAGCTTGTTTATTTACTATTCTGGGGCAGAGGGCTATCTCCCTTCTCTCACACATCTGGCTGCTGCAGGATTCCCGTTTTTGCCATAGTGTAAGGGTATGTGGCCACAAGGTGGTAATAAGTACTTTTTAGATTCAAGACCTGTTTTAATTTTTGTCACAAATCATCAGGATTCTGATTCAGAGTTCTGTTTTACTGGTTTCCTTATATCACTTAAATAAGCTGACCCTTGGCAAACAGTTCTGGCTGCCAAATCAGCCGTACCTCACACTGGTATAAAGTGGGTGAAAGCACCCTGGGTTAGTGCAGAGGGGAGCAGGCCTTCCTCAGAGCAGAGCTGAGGGTGCACATACCACGCCCACATGCAGTTCTCATAGGACTTTTCCCAGCAGACACACACATGATTAGGTACCAAAAGAGCCAACAAAAATTGTGTTTTTTTTTGAGATGGAGTTTCACTCTTGTTGCCCAGGCTGGAGTGCAATGGTGATCTCAGCTCACTGCAATCTCTGCTTCCCAGGTTCAAGCTATTCTCCTGCCTCAGCCTCCTGAGTAGCAGGGATTACAAGCATGCACCACTGTGCCCAGCTAATTTTGTATTTTTAGTAGAGATGGGGCTTTCTCCATGTTGGTCAGGTTGATCTCAAACTTCCGACCTCAGGTGATTTGCCTGCCTCGTCTTCCCAAAGTGCTGGGATTGCAGGCATGAGGGACCACGCCCAGCCAAAAATTGCCTTTATTGGAAAGGTATGGTTTACAGTTCCCAGATTCTTATTTATTTATTTATTTTTAGACAGAGTCTCACTCTGTCATCCAGGCAGGAGTGCAGGGGTGCTATCTTGGCTCACTACAACCTGTGCCTCCCAAGTTCAAGCGATTCTTCTGCCTCAGCCTCCCAAGTAGCTGGGACTGCAGGTGTGTACCACCATGCTTGGCTAATTTTTGTATTTTTAGTAGAGACAGGGTTTCACCATGTTAGCCAGGCTGGTCTTGATCTCCTGACCTCAGATGATCCACCCACCTCGGCCTCCCAAAGTGCTGGGATTACGGCGTAAGCCACCATGCCCAGCCAATGGTTCCCAGGTTCTTAATCCAAGAGTATGACAGGCTTGTCACTGTTATCCATTTCTTCCTGCTCACCTTTCTCATGGAAGACATTTCAAAAGAAACCATGAGGTGTCTATATGTGTTTCTCTTTTGGAAGTACAGAAGTATGTCAATTGAAAAGTATAAATTGAAATGGTTTCTAAACTAAATAGTTGGAAAAAAATCAGCTACATTGTAGCATAAGAAACAGTATTAGATTGAAGAGATTCTTTACATAACATTTTGTTTAGCATAAATAGAAATTTATCTGTTTATGGTCCTAAACTGGGCTCGGAGTTTCCGTTAGTGAGAAATCCATCAGTTTATACTTTCCCATATGCCATTTTTGAAGGATTCTACCTTAGTAAACTAAGATTTTATGGTTTATCGATAATATTGTTAAGCTTCTTTTCAGTGAAGAAAGGAAGGTTTTTAGCTGTAGTAATCAAAAAAGCATGATACTAGCCTAAAACTGAACACATAGACCAAGGGAACTGAATAGAGAAGCCAGGAATAACCCTCTTCCCCATACACATGGTCAACTAACCTTCAACAAGGCACCAAGGAAACAAAAGAGGGAAAGAATGGTCTCTTCAACAAATGGTGTAGGAAATTGGATATCCACAGGCAAAAGAAGGAGACTGAACTCCTTCCTTACATCATACACAAAAATCAACTCAAAATGTGCGAAAGATTTAAACATAAGACCTGAAACTGTACAACTTCTAGAAGAAAACAGAGGAAAAGCTCCTTGACATTGGTCTTGGTGATGACTGTTTGGATATGACAATGAAAGCACAGAAAACAAAAGTAAAAATAAACAAGTGGGATTATATCCTACTTAAAAAGTCTGCAGAGCAAAGGAAAGAATCAACAAAATGAAAAGACAACCTACAGAATGGGAGAAACATCTGCAACCCACATACCTGATAAAAGGTTAACATCCACAATATACAAGGAACTCAAACAGTTTGATAGCAAAGAAACCTCCAAATAGCCCAATTTAAAAATGGGTACCGGCTGGGTACGGTGGCTCATGCCTGCAATCCCAGCACTTTGGGAGGCTGAGGCGGGCAGATCACTTGAGGTCAGGAATTCCAGACCAGCCTAGCCAATATGGTGAAACCCCTTCTCTACTAAAAATACAAAAATTAGCCAGGCCTGGTGGCACATGCCTATAACCCCAGCTACTCTGGAGGCTGAGGCAGGAGAATCACTTGAACCCAGGAGGTAGAGATTGCAGTGAGCCGAGATTGTGCCATTGCACTCCAACCTGTCCGACAAGAGCAAGACTCTGTCTTAAGAAAAAAAAAAACATAACGAGAGATCACCTCATTGTGAGCATGGCTATTATATTAAACAGAAAACAAAAGATAAGTGTTGGTGAATATGTGGGAGAACAGAAACCCTGATACACTATTGGTGTGAATGTAAATTGGTAGAGCTATTATGGAAAATGGTACGGAGGTTACTCAAAAAATTACAGATAGAACTATCGTATGATCCAGCAATTGTACTTTTGGGTATTTATCCAAAGCAACTGAAATCAGGATCTCAAAGAGACATCTGCTGCCCTCCCATGCTGACAGCAGCGTTATTCACAATAGCCAAGATATGGAAACAACTGACATGTCCATCGACGGAGGAAGGGATAAAGAAACATGATATATACACGCAATGGAAAGTGGTACAGTCATAAAAACAGAGGAAATTCTGCCACTTGTGACAATTTGGCTGAACCTGGAAGACATCATGCTGACTTAAATAAGCCACATACAGAAACACAAATACTGCCTGGTTTCAGTATGATGAGGAATCTAAAATGGTCGAACTCATAGAGTAGAGAGCAGGATGGTGGTTGTCAAGGGTTGGAGGAGGGGGAAATGGAAAGCAATGGTTAAAGGTACAAAATTTTAGTTATGCAAGATAAATGAATTCTAGGACCTACTACAGCAATGGGCCTATAGCTAACAATACTGTCTTGGAGACTTAAAATTTGCTAAGAGGGCAGATCTTCTGTTAAGTCTCTTACCACAAAATAACAGTAATAATAATAACGGGGGTGGGAGAAGCTTGGGAAAGTGATGAGTATGTCTGTGATCTTGGTGGTGGCGATGGTTTCACAGGTGTATACTTATCCCTAAATTCATTGAGTTGGATAAGTTAAAAATGAACAGCTCTTCATATGTCAATCATACCTCAATAAAGTGGTCTTAAAGGAACAAATACTTTTTGTACTCTGTCTTTAAAATAATAAAAGGGAAAGTCTCATTCTTTTCATAATGATATGGCTCTCAGGAAAGAAACAGGAAGCACGTGTACCCTTCATTCACTGGGAAGTGTGATTTACTTTTATTTATTAATCTTTTTTAAGACAGAGTCTCACTCTGTCACCCAGGCTCAAGTTCAGTGGTGCAATCTCAGCTCACTGCAACCTCTGTCTTCCGGGTTCAAGCAATTCTCCTGCCTCAGCCTCCCAAATAGCTAGGATTACAGGCACACACCAGCACACCTGACTAATTTTTTGTATTTGTAGTAGAGATGGGGTTTCACCATGTTGGCCAGCCTGGTCTCGAACTCCTGATCTCAACTGATCCACACACCTCAGCCTCCCAAAATGCTGAGATTACAGGCATGAGCCACTGCGCTGGCTGGAAGTGTGATTTATGTGTGTTCTTTAGTTCCACTGTTCTGTAACCCATTCATTCACTCATGTTTTGCACTTTCATAAAGTGAGTTTAATAATTTGTAACAGTTGTCCTAAGGCTGAGTATCGGCTTCTATATAACCCATTTCCTTTAAGTAGCTTGAGGAAAAATAGATGGAATTTGTAAGGCTTTTATGACTCTAAATTAGAGGATGTTCAAGGACTTACCATATGACTTAATGGCACATTTTTGAAAAAAGTGTGTTTTGCTTGCTTGTAAACATTACTCTTATAGTAGCCTCAAATTAATGTATATTACTTTGTTTATGAAAAGCTTCCCATCAAAACACTAAAATGCTGTCATGACAGTACAGAGGTCCTTACAATCACCTCTTACCTCAATGGTAATCATGCTGATGATTCATTAACATCGGCATTAATGCTATTCTCTGGGTAAAGCTCATATTTTCATATAATTGTTCCCAGAGATTCATCACTGTTAGCAAACAACTGTGCCAACAATAATAATAAATAAGACTAGTGAGGCTGCCAAAAAGGGCAGAAGATTTATGAGACTGGGTCACCATGGGACTTACAGCATGATGTCAACAGACACAGAAGATGAACTTTATTTAGGATGTAAAAATGTAAAGGAATGGTTGTAGAAAGCAGGAATTATGACTGATGTCCCCAGAAGTGCCCCATGTGTACACAGGGCTTGGATCAAGCTCAGCAAGTGGAGTGAAGACTCTGCCAGGCACAGGATACTCCCTTTGACTCTTACTGGAGTTTTTATTTATTTACTCCCCCACTATCTCCCCTCCATCCACCCCCATGACTGTTCTCAAAGATGACTATGTGTTCCCTCACTCACCAGATGCAACTAAATGGCACATGGTCAGAACACGAATTAACAAAAATTTTTAACATATCTCATCTTTAAACTGAGAGATACCAATAAGGGTACATGAGGAGGAGTGGATGGTCACACAACTGTGAGCACACGTGTGTGGTGGACACATGTACACGAGTATATATATGTGCAAGTCTGTTACATCTGCATGTGTGCGTTACTCCAGTGAGATCCACTTTTGTCAAAAATTTCATTACCAGGGGCACAGGGATGCCCTCAAGGACCTTGCTACTCAAAGTGTGGCCCTCGAACCAGGAGTAGCAGCAGCACTAGCACCTAGAAGCTTTTCATTTCTTTACTTTTAAAAATTTTTTGTAGAAACCAAGTCTCAGTATGTTGCCCAGTCCAGTCTAAATTCATGAGCCCAAAGTGCTGGGATGATGGGCGTGAGCCACTGCAGCCTGCGTTGGGAGCTTTTTAGAATGCAGACTCTCAGGCCCCAACTCACACCTACCGAGCCAGAATCTGCATTAACAAGATCCCTTACGATTATGTGCAGATTAAGTGTTGATCTAGAACAATATTTTTCAAAGAGCTTATTAGTGACTCATGAAATCATTTAGCCTGTTGTGACCAGCACTTAAAAGAAAGAGAGAAGGAAATGGAAGAGGAAATGGAGAGGAGAATCAAAGCAAATCAAAGAGGTGAGAACACATTGCACACAATAAGGATCAATATTGCTTCGTGGATATGTGGTTTCCAAGGTCACCAAAGCAGAAAAGGAGAAAAGAGGCCACACACTGGTTCTTTACTGCCCCAACCTGAAATTGATGAACCCACAGGCCATTGGCAAGAACTAGTCATGTGGTTCCAACCTTACCGCAAGAAGAGCTGGGAAATAGAGGCACTCATGGACATTTGGTGAATGCTAATGTCTCTTCCACAGCCTGCATGCTGTTTCACCCTCTGAAACTAGAATGGACATTCCTTAAAAGCCTGGCCTTTATCTGTGAGGGCCCCTATGAGATCACTTGCCAGGAGAGTAGTGCCTGGCATAGTCTGCCCTCATTAAATGTTTAGTGAATGAATAAATGTATATTTCCCATTCATTGAGCTAGATGTGGAGATTACAAAAACAAATATGATATGGTTCCTGTTTTCAATAAGGATTCTTCTCTCTTTCTCTCATGTTTTAGGGGAAAACTGGTCTTTCTCTTCAAAAGCTCCACTTGCCACCTGTGCCTGCCCTGAGAACATCCTTTGGCTGTCTCCATCAACCATCACTGTCTCCCTGATAACCCCTCTTCCTCTCCACTGACAGATTACCTCGCATTGCTCTCCAAGAAGCCTCACATCTTCTCAAACCTGAAATAATCTCTCAGCATTGCTTCCCCTATGTCACTTTGTAATCCCCAATCACCCTCACATACCACAGCCAGTCTCCTGGCCTCATCACTCTGTATTTGATTTAAAATGCTTCCTCAAAAGCTACTGGTGACTTCCTAATTTTTAAAACAGGTTTATTGAGTTTTATGTTTCATATACCATACACCTCACCAATGTGAAGTTCACAATTCGATGGTCTCTAGAATGTTTCACCAAAAGAAACCCCTCACCCTTTAGCTTTCACTCCCCATACTCCCATCATCCTCCCTTGGCCCTAAACAGCTGCTAATCCACTTTCCTTTACTGCAGATTTCCCTGTTCTGTACTTTCATATGAATGGAATCATACCATCTATAGCCTTTTGCGACTGGCTTCATTCACTTGGAATTATGTTTTCAAAGTCCGTCCATGCTGTGGCATGTGTTAGCACTTCATTCCTTTTTAAGGCTGAATAATATTCCACTGTGTGGAAAGACCATATTTTGTTTCTCCATTCATCCATTGATTGACATTTGGATTGTTACACTTTTGGACTATAATGAATAATGCTGTTATGAACATTCATGTATGCGTTTTTATATGAACATATGTTTTCATTTCTCTTGGGTAAATACCTAGGAGTGGAATTGCTGGGTCATATGGTAACTTTTTAATCATTTGAGCAACTGCCAGACTTTTCTAAAATGGCTGCACCATTTTACATTCTCATTATCCATGTATGGAGGGTCTAATTTTTGCTAATGCTTGCTATTATCTAATTTTCATTCTAACCATTCTAGTGGGGGGGGAAATTGTAGTTCATTGTGGTTTTAATTTGCATTTCCCTGATAACTAGAGACTTCCTATTTTTTTTTAAAGTAGAGATGAGCATGTCACCCAGACTGCAGTGCAATGGCACAATAACAGCTCACTGCAGCCTCAACCTCCTGGGCTCAAGTGATCCTTCCACCTCAGCCTCCCAAGTAGCTGGGACTACAGGCATGCACCCCTATGCTGAGCTAACAGACTTCCTAATTTTTAAAATCACTATCTTCTTATTGCCTATACAACATGTTCTTTATTTAGCTTTTCACACTACTCTTGGTGCAACTCAGTTCCCTCCCTCATACAGCTCCTGAGATCTGCTCCTCTCCAGCATTTCGTTCCTGATTTTCTGGCCTCCTTCACTGGCGCTTATTCCCACCCCACAAATTCTGTTGCTCCCGGGGCTTCATTCTCAGCCTTGTTCTTGCTCTACTGTGCCCCTGCTAACCCTGCTCACCCCTGTGCCTCTGACCAGCTCCCAGATGGAAGACTCTTGAAGGTATATACTTCCCAGGTCTTAATCCCTGTTTCACTTCAAATTATCTTAATAGAAACCCAATGAAAAGTTCAATCCAATATCAATAAAGTGTCTATGACTAAGATGCACAGAAAATATTGTATACTATAATTAGTGATAATGACTCCTTCTTTCAAGTACCAGTTAAAAATCAGTAGATGGCTTGAGCCCATAATCCCAGCTACTTGGAAAACTGAAGCAAGAGGATTGCTTGAGGACAGGAGTTCAAGATCAGCCTGGTCAACATAGTGAGACCCAGTCTCTACAAAAATTAAAAAAAAAAAAAAATTAGCCCAGTGTAGTGGCACGCACCTGTAGCCCCAGCTACTCAGAAGGCTGAAGCAGGAAGATTGCTTGAGCCCAGGAATTTGAGACTGTAATGAGCTATGACGAAACTAATATACTCCACCCTGGGAGACAGAGTGAGATCCCCTATCTAAAAAACATTAAAAGGTAGATGGACAAGTAAATGCTGAAAGAAATCCCCAGGGAAAAAGGATTGAATTATAGCATATTGTTCTCTCAAGTTCTTTATGGTACAAAAAGGAAATTCATATTCTAGCCCAGGAATCAGTAAACTCATGCTTAAAGAGCCAGAGACTAAATATTTTAGGCTTTGCTGGCCATGAAGTCTCTGTCATAACTAATTAAATCCACCTTTGTAATACAAAAGCAGCAGACAATGTACAAATGAATAGGCGTGACTGTATATTTTTTCTTTTTTACTTTATAAAATTTTTCAATACAGGTAGGCCCTCGCTATGTTGCCCAGGCTGGTCCTCCCACCTCGGCCTCCCAAAGTGTGGGGATTATAGATGTGAGCAACTGTGCCCAGCCATCATGACTATATTCTAACAAAACTTTAAAAACATCTGGCCAGCCAGTAGGCGGTACTTTATGGATTCCTGATATAATCATTATATCTGCACTATACCCACAGAAGGAGGGCAGAGAACAGAAATGTACACCCTTTCCATTTAGGAACATTTCTACTTACCTGTTATTCCCTAGAACTAGTTACAAGGGCTTACCAATCTGCAAGAGTCAGAAACACACAATCTTTAGGCTAAGTGACTATCAGCAGCTAACTAATGGGTAGGAGAACTACTATTGAGGAAGAAGCAGAGATTAGACATTAGGACATTAGAAGTCTCCACAGTAGTTAGCTAATTTTACAAGAGTGTGTATAACACCCCAAAACACAGTTGCCCATAGAAAGCCTTTATTTCTCACTCGCACATCTGCAGTCTGGCTGAGTTTGGCTGATCTTGGAGAGGCCTAGCTGAGTTTGAGTCCAAGCTGGGGGTTGGGTCTACATCGGCTCCATGAGCTTCCCTGGACCAGTACGTATCTGAGGCATGTTCTGCTTGAGGTGAAAGGGAAAAGTGTAAGAGGGGCAAGGGGAACACACAAAACATCATAAGGTGTAGGCTCCAGCCCACTGTCACTCCTACCTACATTTCATCAGCCAAGTGACATGGTTGAGGCCTGTACCAATCAAGCAGGGCATTATCGTCTTCCCATGGATGTTGATAGAGAATGAGTAAATATTTGGTGAACAATAATGTTATCTACCATACTTTTCCTCAACCAGCAAAGGGGATTAAACATACTTATAGCCACAGGATAACACTGGTGTTTTCCTGAATCCCTACTGCGTGCATGCACACAACATAAGTGCACATGCACACACATATACACACACACCAACAAACAATAACAGAAAGCAAGAGGTTACATATTCTACAATTTCAGAATATGAGATTACCATCACAACACTCCACTATAGCTCCTGAATAACTGGTAATGCTTTTCCTAGATTCATTTTACATTGAAATAAAGTGAGGACAGGTACCTTTATTAAATAATCAAACACACTTATTATTGATTTAGTTTCTTTCTTAAGTCTCTGCAGTCACCTTTCCCCAGGCTTGAGGATTGGCATAGCAGGGAGGAAGTTACGAGAACATTGCAGCCCCTGAAGACAGGGCTCCTCTCCTTCAAGCTGTGGGGCATGTAAGGACATGGAGATGAGAACCAGCTGCAACAGAGTTCTTGGCTGAATTTCTTAAGTGAAAAGCATTTCTTGTTTATGGAAAATAAGAAGGTGTACAATGCCACTTCATATCAAGGGTGGTGATGAAGCAAGGCCTAGCCTTGCACTAGATCCAGCCAGTTCTCCACATACTCTAACTGGAAGCCTGCACCCCACAGTAGCAGATGTCTCCCAGCTCTTCCAACCCCATTTCCCACGAAGTACTCTCTACCCTACGGGAAGAACAGAAAGGATGACCTGTCAGAACACAAAGGCAGCTGTAGCCTACTTGAGATCAGAAAGACCTACGTGACCACCATCCAGCTAGAACATTCTTGGTAGAGCAGTAGTCACCAAGTTCCCTTTCACTGAGCTTCCTCCACCCTCCCTCTGAAATATCCTCTTCCTACCTCTCAGATTGCCACCCTTTCCCCATATGTGTCTGACAGCCTAAGTTTCCTGTGACTCAGCTCACAACATGACACTACCCCCGCCCTCCTTCTCAGCTACTTAAAAAGGCAAAGATTTTAACAAAGAGACAGGGGGGAAAATATGCATCCACCCCAGCTGTAAGGATGAAGAAGCAAGCCAATGCTCCCTCACCTTTGCAATATCATGCATTACCATGGTCCCTTCCCCTTGATTCACCACAACACACACACACACACACACACACACACACACATGCACACACACATGCTGGGGAAGGGTTGCAGCCACCACCCTCTTATCACTCCCCAAAAGACCCATCAACCACCCCTGTCTTAGGCTCTGGCACACTGTCACTCCTACCCACATTTCTGATTATAAGCACATCATCACAGCTGCTCTCAGTGAACAAGTTCATGTACACATGCATCTTTGTCTCCTCCTTTCTGGGAGTAAAGATCTCCAGGGATCCTTCTGTTCATCTGCATGCCTTATAAGTAATCCTCAGGGTTGCTGTTCCAAATGTACCATCCCTCAAATAGTAAACGTGTTCTCTTCCCTGGTCTCACCCTTCCCTCCAGCAAGTCACCTCTGGTAACTCTTCCTGATGTTAGAGATGTTGTCCCTATTCCAACATCATGTCTCATGTGCAGAAAAGGGCTTTTCAGGTCACCTTTGATGACCCCTAGACAGACACCTTGTGGTCCTCCTTGAACTGAGGAATTTGCCTGTAGCAGCATAAAGGGGAATAAAAAAGTGAGGTGAGATTTGTGGGCTGCAGGTTTCCCAAGTGTGACTCAACTAATCCCAAAACCTAAATTATAGGCTGGCGTGTAAAGGATGAAGGCCACTGGCAAATAGTTAGCTTGTTTTTACGTAATCAAAGAATTGCTTACAGTAGGCATAATAATTATATATATATGTTTTTGGGATGAGTGGATAGCTGATAGATTTTCTTTCTTTTTTTCAAACTGAGAGATATAATACATACACAAAAAGAGTAAACTAAAATATCTGGTAGAAAGCAGGGCTCAACAAATTTCTTCTGTAACTAGCTAGATAATAAATGTTTTCTTCTTTGGCGGGCCACACATTCTGTCATAACTATTTGATTCTGCCCATCTAGAGGGAAAGCAGCTACAGACACTAGGTAAGTGAATGGGTACGGCTGTACTCCGTAAGACTTCGCTTACAAAAACAGTCGGCAGGTCAGATTTGGCCTGTCTGGCCGTAGCTTTCCCATACTGTCTTACTCCATTTGTGATGTTATAACAAAATGTCACAGACTAGGTAATTTACAAATAATAGAAACTTATTTCTCACAGTTCTGGAGTTTAGAAAGTCCAAGATCAAAAAGCTGGCAGGTTGCGTATGTCTGGTGCAGACCTGGTTTCTGCTTTTAAGACGGCGGCATGGACACTGGTTTCTCCAGAAGTGAGGACCGCTGCATCCTCACGTGACACAACAGGTAGGAGGGGTGAACTCATCCCCTTGAGCGCTTTTATAAGGCATTAATCTATTCATGAGAGCAGAGCCCTCATGGCCTATTCACCTTTTAAAGGCTCCATCTCTTCATACTGTTGCATTGGGAATTAAGTTTCAACATGATCTTTGAAAAGGACAAAAGCTTTCAAACCATAGCACATAGAGTTGAAAACTCATAAAGCAAATACAAAAGCAATCGCTAAGTCAAGAAAGAGAACATGGCAAGTACTCACAGGATTTAGACATAAGAACAGTAGAATTCCAGAGAAGCTTGTATGCTCAACTCCGGTAGGTTTGCTATGCCAAAGTCAGGATCCTAATTGGTAAGGAATAGGAGCCTGACACTTGAAATAGGAATATCTGGGTTGATGCCTTAAAAAATCTTGCATTTTTAGATTGCTCTGAACTTCCTGAGTCTGCAGAAATGGCCTGTTCTTCCCTATTAAAGGCCAGTACTGCTGCCATGCTTGAAGATGTAAAGAAGATCTAGAGGCTTTTGCTTTAAAGGAAAGCATGCACCCTCTTCAGAATCAATCCCTTCTCCCTCCCATCCCAAGACCAATAACTAGGGTCAAGGTAAAACATAATCTGGCCAGGCAATTGCTGGGCCTCTTAAGGAAGGAAAGAACCATAGGCAAAGGAGCTTCAGGACCTTGCCAGCAAATACTTGCAGGACACTTCTGCAGATGCCATTGGACAAATCCAGTTCTCTCCTGCTTCTTACTTGTAGTTCTCAAAAAAACCCATTGAATATGCTGGGAACACAACATCGTGAGATAAGGAGAAACTGGCTGGAAAGGCCTGGGATCTGTTCCAGTCCCCTTTGCCCAAACTAGGATGTCCTTCAACGCCTTATTCCAGTGAGTCACGTTGCCCTGGGGCATAAAACCCAGGATGCACTTTCTTCCATGGCCCCTTGGCTGCAGTCCAAGTGGAACACACACACAGCAAGACTTCAATCCAACCTCAGGCAGCTTTCCTGAGCCCTGGGGATTAGCTTCCAATGTATCCAGGCTTCTGTTGTCCCTTGCTGCCTATGAGTAAGTAATAAACCATCTTCACATAACTCATATGTGGGTGTTCTGTCTCACCAGACTCATACACTGTGGTAACTAGATTGCAGTGAACCTGCTTCACAGCACTGGCAAGAGCTGAAAGAGGAAATGTGGGCTGGATCCCAAAGGTGCTCATAAAGGGCTGTGCAACAGAAACCTGATGACGGCAAGTTTATTGATACTTGAGCACTCTGCTGTAACACAGGATCTAACACCTGGGCAAGGCCCCTGAGAGACGAAGCTAATGTGCTGCTAGAGATGAAGCCTGGGGCAGGTGCCACTCACCCTGCATAAACTGCAAGTGCTGGAAGTGCTGTGGAAAATGGCAGATGAGGGGAACATAAAACCCAGAAGGAGACATGCTAGAGGGCATGTGCTCTACAAGGCCAGAAAACTCATCAGCTGACTCTGCCTTGTGGGAGGGCCTAGAAGAGGCTCCATCCTCCAAGGAGATAAGGACAGTGCTGATGAGAGGGTCACCAGCATCACTGAGAAGCTCAGTGGGAACCATCCTCTGAGGCTAGTCATGACCCTCAGGATTGAGGCCCAGAGCAGGAAGTGGCTACAGAGCAGGTCTCAGCTTTGGTGGACACAGCCCTGTCACTTGGACTATACAACCTGGAAGTCCCTACAGTGTTAGAGATATTTGTGATAGCGCAAAAACACCATGAGGAGAATCTGTGCTTTGTTTCCCCACAATTCTACAATCCGTGGGTCTAGAGGTCTTAGATTTCAGAGGAACAATGCAGAAAGACACAGAAAAAGTCCCATTAAACTTTGAGCCACAGGGGAACTGCTGCCCAGTCATTTGAGTTCTGTGTGCCAAGAAATTAGAAGGCAAGACAGAGTCAGAATCCTGCCAGGGATGACTAACCCTGATAATCAAGGGGAGGCTGGACTGCTGTTACACCATGGGGACACAAAGGATGAGTGAGACACTGAGCAACCCATTCGGGTGATCTAGGTACCCTCCTCCTCAGTCTTAACAGTAAATGGACAAGTAAGTAAGCCATGGCCTGAGAAGGACAGGATGGCTAGGGGCTCAGACCACACAGGGTTGAGGGCCTGCGTTACCTTCCCAGATGAGCCACTAAGACCAGCATAGGTGTTAGCCACAGGTGTAGAGACTCTCAGCTGGAAAGTAAAGTGAGACAGTAGGTACCAGCTGTGGCCTGGAAACCAGCTATAGCAGAACGTGCTAAACCTCATCCCACTAACCCACCTCCTCTTCAGGGAAAGAGACCAGCCAGAAACCTGGAAGAGTGGCTCCAGATGGCATGGGTTTACTGCAGTGGAAGGGTGACCTGCAGTGGACACAGTGGTGTGCCACCCATATCCCACTTCAGGACCAGTGCACGCACTCCTCCGACTGCCGGCTTACAGGTGAGTCACAGTCTAGAAACTGCCCTCAACCTAAGGAAGCTTCTTTCTCAAAGCTACATGCCTTCCCTGGGGTCAGCCTAGCCTATCTCTAACGACTGGTTAACATTGGAATATAAAGATCGGGATCTCCTAACTCAACTGGGACAACTGTGAAGGGTGACTTCACACCCAGATTTCCTGAGAGGACCGGCTGAAACAACACATCTGTTCACCTCAAGGTGCTCTTCCTGATAATGCTTCTTATTGAAACTTCTTGCCACAAATATCTAATAGTCTGGGAATCTTTCTCCAGAGGCACCCAACGTAGGGAGATCTGTTCCTGGGCTCTCTATTCTGTTCTGTTGGTTTACTTATCTATCCTTATGCCAACATCATGCTGTCTTAGTCACGACAGATTTACTATACCATCTGTTAGAGCACGTGCTCCTGCCTTATTCCTCTTTAAGTCACTTGGCAAGTCTTGGCTCTTTATAGTTTTATTATATATTTTTTTAGAATCAGCTTCTCAGTTTCTACAAAAGGCCCCATTGGGATTTTGTTTGTGACTGATCTAATGGTCAATTTGGAAAGAATGGGCAGTATTTTTAATATGGAGTCTTTTACCCAATGAGTTTGCTATCTTTGTATAGGTCTTCCTCAAGATATCTTAGTAAAGTTTTATCATTTCTACCATTTTACCTTAGGTAAAAATGATAAAACTTTACTAAGACATATCATTGACAGAAACATATTTGATTTCTTACACTGATTTTATATCCATCAACTTTGCTAATGATTTAAAGGTTATGTCATGTTTTTTCTTTTTCTTTCTTTCTTTCTCTCTTTTTTTTTTTTTGAGACAGAGTTT